>CAJPEV010001781.1:0-57659 GCA_905338385.1 Darwinula stevensoni | reverse complement strand
CAATCGGCTCCAAGGCCCTTTCTTGAGGTCCCTTACAACAATTATAAAGCGGAATTTCGATCCAGGGGGGTCGATTTTCATCTTCCCATAGTACCTTAAAATGGCAAAAATTGTATTCTCTCGTTGGAAAAGGAGGCAAGTTTCCAGTCAGAAGGAAATCGACATCATGGAAACGATAGACGTTGATGACGTTACTTAGCATATGATTCCCTCCGGTTTGGCCTGATAATTCGCGGTGAAAACGAGTGAAAGAACTTCGTATCGATCACCTACATTTTTCTCGCGCTCGAGGCACACCGCCACATACGGAAGAAACAAGAAGCTCGCCTTCCCATAGTTCACTGCACGTTGCATGCAAAATGTGGTGCAATGTATGCACGATGCATGCAGGTATACGTAATGCAGAGCATTATTTATTTATCCTCTATATACTTGGAAGTCCAGTGCCTCCCATTATCCCGACCCAGACCGTCGGAGGAATCGAGTGCCTCCTAAACGAAGCATCGCTCTCGAGGCCGAAGATTGCAATATGCTACGCGGCCACCAGCCTCGGTACGTCTCGGTTTCGACACCACCCTATGCGAGGCGCCGGGTCAATGACGGAACGAACCCAACCGAGGGAGACGGATCGATCCGGGTGCCCCAGGTGCAAAGAGAAACGCATGAAAGAAGCCTCGATGGGACGGATCAGCCCGCGCCCCGTCCGTCATCTGCCTCTCTTCATTTAGTCTCATCTGCACCTCCCTCGCGCCCTCCTGTCATATCGTCCTTTCATCCGATCTCTGAAGGCGTCGGATCACAGTTATTGATTATCGCTCGTATTCACCTCTGGGACGCACTAGTCTCAGAGGAGATCAAGGACTTTTTATATGAAGAGGGAATATCGGGATGAAATAGAAGGAAATACGATAGGAGCAACCAGAGATCAATGTGAAGATGAAGAAAAATGAAGTTAAAGCTTAAGGGAGTGATCTCACTCGGGGACTCCGGTTTCCGTTTCCAAAAATTGTTTAAAACTTTTTATTGTCCAGGAAAACGAAACCAACGTGAGCAGTCCCGGAGTCACACCGGCATGGTTAACAATTGATTAAGAATTAAGAATCGTGCCTTCCAGACGTAGTATTTGCATATGCTAATCGAGGTAATGTGCATTACTGCAATCAAGAGCAGACGGCTGGGTTGACCGAGATTTCCATCTGTTATTGAACGGGGTGAGATTAGGATCGATTGCGTCGAACGATAAATTATGCGTTAGTCCACGAGAGCTTGTGAGCCTTTCCTACATCTGCACTACGATGATCTCTTTTTATGCTCTCTCGGCCAAAAGCTGAACACACACACGCACGAAAATCCCAGTAAGAGGAAAGTTAACATTGCAGCCGCGAGACTGGCAGAAAAATAGATTACTCTCATGCACACCCCACAGCCCATTTATGGACCAAGAATAACATGTTGCACACTGCAGCGGAAGAGAGAGAGAGAGATGCATATCCGGGCAGAATGAGAGGCGATGAAGACAAGGCGGGAAACAAAAGCGAGTTTCTCTCTCCTTTGTGCCTCTCCACTCGAGAGCCAGTGTCATACAGCATATCCATGACAAAGAACATTCTCCGCCCTATTGTTCTCCCCGTATCCAGCAATCCGAGAGTACATCCTCGTCCATCCAAGTACAACACCCACGTGAAATGCAATACTCCTTCGCCCGTCCGTGTCTCGTCTCCATATACAGTATGTGCGGTTCGTATTTCCAAGTACTTCTCTTTCTTTTCCTGCAGGAGGGCAGGGCAGACGCAATTAATCCGGGTGTTCTCCAGGGTCCCATCTTCCCGGGAAACCTCTTCTTTTCAACGTGGGGGTATATATATATCTAATAAAGTGGAAGTCTGTCTCATCCCTCCCTTCCCTCTTTCTGTGAGGACTATTATCCGTCTCACTCCATCTTCCGATCGGGGTTCATTATAGTTGTGACTGACTCTTGCTCCGCTTTGTCACGGAGAAGTTTCGATCTATCGGATGCGCCGCGTGACGTTCGTGATTCTGAGCCGTTTCCCATCCGCCTTTCTTCCCTCTGTTTTCTCTTTTCCGCGTTCCGACCCCTGGTGGAGAAGCAGCGTCGGATCCGGATTGATGAGATGCCATGCATTATTATTCCGTGTTTCTTCCAATATAACCGTATTATGCGTGTTTACAAGGAACTACGTCTTTGCAAGAAAGACCAGAAAAGCATACAGTGGAAAAATAACGATGTCGCTTACAGGAAAACTGCGAATGGGAAATCGAGTCGAACCAAACCTGCTCATCGCCTTCAACGGGGAAACAGTATCTCTATTGTTCCTGCCATTCGGGAGAGACAATGATCTCAAGTCTTCCTTCCCTGCCTCAATAGACCTCAAATAAATTTTTTTCCAGCGTTCATAATTCACGAGTATTTTCCGCATAGAAGCATTTGGGCCTGAACGGGCTTATCGCCTTTTTCCTCACTCGCCGGATCATCGCAGCAACGACGACGGAGATAATCAACGATGGCAACGGACCAGAAAACAATGAAAATGCGAGCGGGAACGCCTCTTCTCTTTCCGAGAGGTCCCGTCGACCGGAGTCAGTTTTCGCCTCGTCGATTCACGTCGAGATCACCAAGAACGATAAAAAAGACGACGGGAGCCTCTCATCAGCCGAGAGTGTATCGGTTATCTCCCTCTTCGACCCGAGGCACGACTCTCTCCGGCATACCATCACCTCCGTCTTCTTTCCGAGAAGGGTTTTCGACAGAAGGGCTTCAATGTTCCCTTTCCCTCCCAAATGGATTTTATCGATTCTCCATGGACGATATTGGGGCGGTGTGGATGCAATAGAGCCTTCCAAGTACTGATACTTCCGCTCATTTCGCCTCTCGTCGACGTCACTTGCCGATTGCTCTGACGTAGTGTTGACGTGAGTCTCTTGTTTGCTAAAGGGCTCTCCTTGTCTTAGCTCCTGCGTATATTGATGGGGTCGTTTCCTCACGAGCTCTCCGTACAGTCTCTAGATATCAATGTATGTACCCAAAAAAAATGTTCTGCCAATTTTACTTGTATGTTAAACCCTAATACCAACGAATCGTATTCATTTTTTGTGCTCTGCATCCGAAATAATATTGGAATTTCGAGTTGATGATCAAAAGTATGTTATTTCTGGTGATGAGATGTAATGTGTTCGCGATTTGACAGACTAATACGAGAATTCCAACTAGGGTTTGCAGGCATGTTCACCGCTTCCTTTCAATTAGCTCAAATTTTCAAATCCCCAGAAGAAGGCAGAAATTTTGATTCAAGATCGAGTTTCCCCTCGAGGACCAATGTTAACTGATCTGCTTAATTTTTATTCTAATCCTGTAATATTTTAGTTAAAAAAGATTCATGTATTTATCAAGCGAATTTCCGCCAGTTGTAGAAAGTTGTATTATAGTCGAGCCACAACTTTGTCAACATGTGGTATTACCTCGCCGAGTTGAAGAGTAAAGAATATGTAAAATAGTAGTTTCCTTTTTGCCACCAGAACCTTGCACAGCACTACTGTTGCCATCACGTCAGGATAACAATACCCTAGTTTTCGCAATATTTCGTGAGGAAATATCGTTTCGGCTATTTTCGCCATGAAACATTTTGAATTTCACCCGTCCATTCCTTTTAAGCCCCTGGGGATACGAAGCAGTCTTCTGGACCCTCTATGGGGCTAACCAGATCTCGTGGTTTTATGGCAGATTTCGCGTCATTCCGCTGTGCGAAGGGAAAGTTATACAGGGTGATTAGAAAGTAAGTATCCCATTTCAGAGCGCCATTGCGCCTCAACTCTGGGGTGTAGGATGGTGCCATCGCACGGGCATGACAGTACCACGTCGCAAATCAATTGTAGCACCTGCCAAATCTTGCCATAGGTGCGCGATAACACCATCTTATACGCTATAGTTAGGTTGCGCTCTGAAGTGGGGCGCTTCCTTTATAATCCCCCTGTTCATTAACTTGTATCCGGCCCTGCCTACCCTGTACCCTACAACCCCCTTTCCAATTTTATGGAATCACGTTCCTGGTACGAGTGCCTCCCAATAAATCTTTTTCATCGCAAAAAAAAAAACAGACAGACGGAAAGATATCGCAACTACGTGACGATACTACTACAACAGCAACAAATAATAATAATATGGCTACTGGTCCTCCGAAAATTTTTATTCCTTTCCGGTTCTGCTATTGATGGTCATCAATTGTCGTCGCTTCTCATTTTATCACAATATTAAAATAAAATCATATTAAGAGTTTCAAGATTGCCCAATCTGCATCCTCCCCAATATTCATATTTAAAAAGGTAACAATAACTGATTTAGATGCTACTCTGAGCCGCATTTCACCAGAGAAGAGGACGAAAGCAGAACCGCCGTACGTACCAGTCTCGGGGCCGCAGACGAGCGGGAGGATGTTGATGACGTGCGAACAGTGCGGATCCTGAAGACATAAATTCCGGCTCGCTACGCAATTCAGCTGCACCCGCCTGGATCTCGCCTCGGAATCTGGAGGAAAAATCGCCCGTGTCAGGTAATATAATATATATTCTCCCATAGAGAGCGTAAAGAGGGGGAACTCGGGTCCCCAAGGGTCTTTTACCAGAAGCCGTCCGGGGAAGGAAGGGGGAGGGAAGTCCATAACTTTCTTGCAGAGAGACGTCAAAGGTTAATCGGATTTGTCGCTGGGACGAGGTCCCAGAGCGACCATCCCAACGGAATCGATGTACATTCAATGCAGAACAAGATTCCCTTCCCGTCTTTTTTTATGGCCACCCACCCGATCCCGTAAAAAACAGACAAGGAATTTATGTCCATCCGCTGACCTCTGTGACCAGCTGGCTTCTTTTTATTGCTTCCCCTCCTGATTTTCTTCCCTAATGATACGATTCCTTTTTTGTCTCAGTCGTATCAGTTACAATTAGCAAGAACTACCCTCAAAAGAAACTGGAAGAGGAAGGAAATCGCGTTCTTCTTCCTCCTGGATCAATGAACTAGAATCAATTAATCGTTTGGCAGGGAATGCGTGAGCATGCAAGTCTGGAAAGTTGCCATCCGCCAATTGGATACCACACCCCTCCCATCCAATTCTCGTCTCTTTTTTCCTTTCCTCACGAACGTAAACCCGCGTGTGGAGGGGATTTTTGGTGGGGAGACCGTTTGGGGGGCTCAGATGGCACTTTCTCTTCATTTGTCTCTCGGGGGACGGCTCATCACATTTCGACGCGGCCGAGGATTCCCGACGCATGTCCCATCCAGGCCTTCTTTCCTCTTTTCCACCTCATAAACCCGAATCTCCTCGTGTTTCCTTTATTCCCGTTTCTCTGAGGATTTTCCCTGACTGCAATTTGACATCTTTACCGTGTCCTCATTAGGCTCACAGTAAAGGAAACCTGGATTCGAGCTAGACGTAATTTGAAAAAGAAGTCATAATGAGAACCCTGGTGGCTTCCAAGATCTCAATTAGGTATATTTTTTCCTTGGCAACCGCCCAATAGTCTCATGGTGACTTGTCTGGGAATAAAATAACGCGGCTCGTGGAGGAGTACAAGTGACTCAAAATGCCCCCGGAAGTATACATGGTGAGGATTTCCGAAGTCGTTATGGGGAAAAAGTATTTTCGTTTGTAGGATCTTGCTTCCTGCGAAGTTCGAGATAATTAAATGCTGATGTTTACAATCGCCCGACGAAAATCAAAGTCAGGACATTCTTTAATACAGGAAGAGCTATTGGCAGGTGTATAGATGCAATCTCCTGCTGAGTGCTCTTCACTGTCTGAAGGGTCCTTTCACGGCGGCTAATTGCATCTTCAAGTTCCTCCCCCTCCTCTACGCACCATGCAGCCCTGCACCCTTTAACATAACGTCTTTTTGGGTGACAACATTCCTTATTTTCATCCAGGACATGACGATTTTGACAACGCACTTCGTTCCCTTATCCAACAACACCAAATCCAATGAGCGAGGATTGAGGGATTACTACGTTCGATGATTAATGGCCTTCATAGTGATCCAACGAAAATAGATTTACAGCCTTTTCCATTCGTGAGGCATTAGACTAAGCTAATTATCGGTTCGGTATACAGTGCATAATTAGATCAATTAATAAACCATCGGTGCATTAGATAATTCCTCTCGCTCGTTGGGCATACACAATTGTGGAACGCGACTGAAAACAGTTCGGAAGAACGAAAAGGAAGAAAAAATTTCGAAAAAAAAAATTCTCAGGCTTCAGAAGGAAAGAGTGCAAATTCTAGTGACAGCCTTCCAAAAAGGGAGGAAAAGTAGTATATATGTGTAAATAGAACAATTTTCCACCAACATGAATTTCTATGAAAGTAAAAGGGGTCAACCCATTTTTAGACCAATCATTTCTTTTTCTCGGACTTCTTTAGTAAATAGACCATTTTTCCTCATAGTCCTTGAATATATTCATATTTCGCCCATAAGTTTATTCATGAAGCATTTGTCCTGAAGCAAGGGATCCACCCAGGCATTGTCCACACAATGGTAGCCATGGCAACCAATATGGTGTTACTCTACGCCCGCTTTTGTCATGACAACAAGTATTGAAATTAAGGGTTTCCGTACGAATTGGTTGAGATTGTGAAAGTCTCCATCCTAAAATAACGAGCAAAAAGTGGACAAAAACATTTTGAGCGAATTGGGTTAATTTCAAATGTTCCATTCCTTTGATCTTTGGAAAGGATCAAGACTTCGTCTTTGGAGAATATCTAACAGCTTTCCTTCGAAATGGGACAGTTTTACTGGCATGCTAGCGGGAATCCAATATACGGTTTAAACTAATTTTAAGGATCTTCGACTGCATTTCCGGGCATTTTGCTGTCAAAATCTAAACATTACTTTAATATTGTCTTGAATTATTTAAATTGAATTAAATCATTCAAAATTTTTAATATTCTAAATAGCTCTGGAAAGCAGAGAAATTATATATGCCTCCAATCGACGATAAACGTCGACACAGTCGTCGCACTTGAAACTATAGAATAGAAAGTGGTAAGAGGTGAGAACCAATTTTTTTTCTCGAACGAATGGGAGAAGAAGAAAGTTAGTGATCCATCAGGGAAAGGGAGAAGTAGGCGGAGAAGTTGCCAGGGAGAAGAAGGAGATTGATCCATGTGCCACACCCTATATTCCGCAGTGGCTTCTCATATTCGCGGTTCTCTCCGGAGAATTCCACAAGACCATTATGTATAAACATCTCTCTTGTTCCATAACCTCATTTTCGTGTCAGGCTGGGTGTCGCGGATGACGGTCATGCCACAAGGCGGTAGGCAGGGCACCTGAGAGATTTCAATGAGGGTAACGCGCCTCCCATTAAAAAGCATTTCCTTCATTGTGAAGAATAATGAAGATTTAAAATAGCATAAATGTCCTGACGGGCAGCATAGCTAGTGCTAATTCTTGCATTAATTATTCTCTTACATTTAATATGGATGAGTTACGGTGAAAACGCATGTAGAAATCCAGCGCGGGAGGAAATTTGAGATGTTTGATGGATTGAGGACACTGAGAAAGCTCACAGAACACATTGTAAGTAATGAGATAAGGTGAAAAATAACGATATTTCGACTCCCCTTTTGGGTTATTTTAAATTAAAAAAATAGACACAATTGGTACCTTCTACCCTGAGGTCCCGCCTCGGGGCATTTTTGGACAAATGCTACCCCACGCAAGAGGCGTTATTTATCATGACACAGTAGTACTATCATTGTACTGCAGAAAAGATTCTCTTAGAGTGTACCGGATAGATTGACTGTTTACATCCTAAAATACACGAAGCCGAGCAAAGTTAATCTGATCCCAAAGAAAACACCATCCGAGTGTACCAAGGTTCTCCACCCTATCGGATCGACGTCCTTCATCCTAAGAAGACTTCGAAAATATCCTTCTCAGTCAGACGGTAAATTTTCAACATTCCCGCTCTGATCTCCAGTCCCGCATGAAGGAGTCTGAGATCCACAGCTGACGCTCATACTCCTTGCTCGACTGTCATGAGTTCCCCACTCGAAGGATCAAAAGACCGTGAGATACCTGCTTTTGCATTATTCATTGCGCTCAATTGCAAGGAACGAGAGCTCATCATGCAATGAGCAACAATTTGCAACGATCGCGTCCCGTTACGGTTGCTGAAGCTAATGTGTGGCTCTATTTCGATATTTTGCAGTTTTGGCATGAGAAAAGAGATAGACGAAAAATCGCTCACAAGCGTGCCCTTCATAAATTAGATGAAGGTGCACTAGTGCCTATATTAACCTACGTTAAAATGTCCTAACACAGATAAGCAAGGTTCATGTGAAAGTCAACCTGTGTTGACAATGTGTTACCTCAAGCGTGTTGAAGTGGCGCTGGCACAAGACGACATGGCGTAAGACATTTTGACCAATGTTTAAAAAATACGTACAAAGATATTCAATACATCAAGGTGGGTTCCCCTTCCTGTTTTTATACACTACGAGTGCCGCCCATCCAACGTCACTCAACATCCGCATGTTTGAGGGATAAACCACCCCTCAATCATGCCAATGACTGCAGAATCGTCCATCGTCGAAGACATTGATCAAGACACGCACAGAAGAGAGGTGCGTCGCATTGATAGCCTCACCTCACTTTCTATTGTCGATGCCCTCAAAATAAAATTAATCACTTCTGGAACTCGTTGACAGAGGTGCGGCCATCAATAGCATAACCACCTCGAAGGTAAATTCCTAGTCAAATACCCGGAATTCATCATTCATAATTAACTTTGTCCTCACAAACAGGCTGAACTATCTACGAGAAGAGCTGCAATCGCTCTTTCTTCGCACCAAACCTTAGATATATCCGAGTTAAAAGAGAAGTCGTTGATCACAGTATCTTATCTGTCTTCATTAAATAAATTCCCGTGTCCTGTGGTTTCAAAATGAAGATTGATCTCTTCGATTAAACTGAGGTGACTGCGCAATATTATGGAAAGAAGCGTGAAGTCAATAAAAGTTACTTTCAAATTCTGCTACGGAATCCCACGGGAAAGTGACCGACTGCGCCGTGATTGAGAACAAGCATCCTCTCGATTTGGTTGCATCTGTATACTGCAAAACTGATCGACGACCAGAAGACGGAAATTACTTCCGAAAATGCAGCAAAGAAGTGTAGAAAAGGTTCAGCCTTAGGTGCTACGTAGGTGTTTTTCTGTACTTTAGCTTAGATTGAGACATGCTACTTGGCGTATCTCCATTTCCTTGACGTATCACAATTTTCTCTTTCTCTCTTTCTCTTTCTCTCTTTCTCTCTTTCTCTCTTTCTCTCTTTCTCTCTTTCTCTCTTTCTCTCTTTCTCTCTTTCTCTCTTTCTCTCTTTCTCTCTTTCTCTCTTTCTCTCGCTAATATTTATTTTATGCATGGCTTTCTGAAAGCTCATTACAGTATTTCCCTGATCAAAGCATTTTCTATTCATCCTTTAATTTTTTCATGCACAAAAATTTCAGGGAAAAAATACCTTGCTGTACAGTATGTGTTTTTAATTTCAGAAAAAATGTAATAAGATACATTTATTTAACGTGAATGAACACAATTAAAACAATCATTAAATAATACTTCTGCCATCTGTTGGCAGTGAGAAACTACTAGCAGTGGTAATCAAGGTTATTCTGGAAATAAACCACCATGCTTCAATGCACTAAAAGATGGGGGTACAACTTCTGTACCACCGACCGTGAAAGAGTTAACTTGGCGTACTACATTGCTGACTAAAGATTGTGAACGCGTGCATTTAGTGCACGAGAAGCAGATTATCCCTCCAACCGCGGCAAAACTTGTTGACAAATACGTTCTTCGGGTGTTTCAAACACATGAATAGACTTTTCCAGAAGTATTCAAAATCTCATTATCCTCATCCATATAAAGGTAGCACGTACAAGGCGATGACGAAATTCAGGTATTCTAGCTTCTAGAATTCTTGCATTCACATATGATCATGGATGCATCGCATGTATTGTCTTGCATGGGAAGCTTCCAGATATATACAGGGGCGTCATACATAAACGAATAATGCGATAACAAATCATTGTTTAATAAGGGCGTTAAGACCTATACCATTGTCTCGAAACAAAGGAATTCAATTATTCATTGGAGGAAGGGAAGCTGGCATTCCGCCACGCATGTACTGCTCCTCTCTCCTCCACCACTAAAGCCTTCTTGGCAACGAGATTCAATCCAGCTGGTTTGCAGCAGGACATCCAGTTAGAAGGAGACAGTATTTTCCAGGCGTTGAATATTAGAAGAGTTCGATCGCGAAACATCCGATACCTTACTTCCGATGAAGGCCTTTCCTGTTTGAATATTGGGGGTTGCGACATGCATTTTTAAATATTTGTGAGAGTCTGCATTGCGGCACGACAGTATGGAACTCCCTTTTCTAGGACACAGGGATCAATTTCGAATGAATCTAAAGCATCACGAGATCCTCTTTTGTGGGGGGGAAATGGCAGACTCAAGAAAAAAATGAGCACCGAAGGCTCCTTCGGTGCTATTCCTTGTAAGGAGCTATCGGATTTATGCATGGATTCTTGAGTCTCAGGGGACTATGAAAGCATGAAATCCTCATCTGACAGGCCCAGGATCATCCGTGAGGGGATTCATGAACATGTATCATAGATCCCTCATTTTCCTGGAGAAAGTATTAGGGGAAAAAAACCATGAGGTTGACAACAGTCTTTCCGCTCTCTTGAATTCATTTCATCCGCTTTCTCCGTGTCTTCCTCATAGGCTTCATGTCGTTCCATGCACTTTAATCCGGAGAGGAGGAAATTGTGAGCTGCTTCACATTAAAATCGACTGAGAAGATAACCCCTCCCTACCCCTCAACATGCCTCCCTCCTCTACTACATGCCTCTCTCTACCCCTACCTGCCCCCCCTCCCCCCCGTTCCATCCCTCGCCCTCCGTGCATGGACGAAGAACGTGACAAGAAGGATGAATAGGGGAAAGGACACGAAATGATGTGATTAGCCTTCTCGAATATATCACGCCACTTTGCTCCCTCCAGACTTGTCATCCACGGAAGGCTAATTAAACACTTAACTAGTGCCCCCATTTCCCATATACAGCGCCTCCATATACACTTGAATGCGAACTAAACGAACCAATACATATTTCATTCCAGCATGTTTACGTTCCTGAAAAAGACGCATTTTGGAGCGTGGAGAAAACAGATTTCCCTTGGATTGGAATTGATCGAACAACGAAGACTGTAATATTTAGAGATCATTATCGTCACGCAGCTCCTGAAATCGTTGGACCAGGAAGAAGTGATTTATTGTATTTCTCTCAAAGACGATCCCTCACGAGATCTGAGTGTTTTTCACGAAGGGTTCGTGTATCGAGTGCTTCGAATATCGAGTCAGAGGTCATTTATCATCGCGGGGCACCTGTCACGGATCCACATTGGCTCATCGGTCTAAATCCGAAAGGATTCCCAGCGAGCGTTGAAAATTGGCCTGAGTCTGTCTTTCCTTCTCGTCGGATGACATCGAATTCGTATCCTTCTCTGATTTGGTATCCTTTCGGCCCAGTTCGCTCCTAAATACAGTATAAGGACCCCGCGGACCAGGAACTTCCACGAAGGAATTCTTTTTCCCAAAATAAACAAGGAGTGATCGATTCTTGATTGGGAGGGTGGATTAGTCATGCCCCGAGGTGCATTGATCTAACGACGAAGAGAGAGAGAGAGAGAGAGAGCGAGAGAATTCAGTGAGGCCGAAACTTAACGCCTGAGAGACCGGCTCCTTGCCCAATAAAACCATATTGCGGGTCTGCCTCCCTTGCAGGCTCTCCATTAACGGTCCATATCTTTCGACTCCCGATTGCGTGTAACCCATTCGGAGCCGACCCAACGCGAGTCCATTGAAGGATTCGTGATCCAGTTGAGCTCACACGCTTATTTGCGAGGCATTTATGGTGACGATGAGGCGAATACCTCTGTAAAAAAAAATATTTCCGATGGTCGTTGACGCAAGAGACGCCATCGGGCGGCCCACATTCTTCCGAATTGTCTTGTTCGATTTTGATGGCCGGAAAACCTGTTTTCCATATGGTAATATATAAAATAGAGACAGATCAATAAGCCAAAACAAAACTCGTTAATGGTCACGATATGGACTTAACTCCAAATAAACTGAACCTATTACTACACTAGATGGAAAGCTATCAGAACATACTCGTTGCCATACTACAAGTGTTCCGTCAGAAATGATTAAGTTTTCAGACAAAGAGTCGCAAAGATGCAGCATATAATGTTAATATTTCGATTTATCATTAGGAAAGAAAGTAATAATTCATGTACTATTCTCCGAGGGCAAAGGGGCTCAAGACCCTAACCCCCTGAAGGATGCTTCACGTGATTATGCAGATCCATGAGGGCTAGAAGTCCTGTAGCCAGGCGAAGGAAGACCAGGCTCATAATTTATCCCTTACGATTTCCCTGGGGCGGGTGTAATCCCGTCTGGTTCTACACCCCAGGGTATATACCCACACTCGGAGGGGAAGGATTAAGCCCGGGTAAGAGAAGGGACGGAAAGAGAGAAGGTCTATCGAGAGGAGCATCGACGCGAAAGAAAAACTCGGCGAAGGTCACGCGATCGGTGGAGGCCTTCGATCCACGGCAAACTCTTCTACACGACACTCGCATTATAGGTCCACCTATGATGGAGTGTTCGTACGGCATACGAAAGTGAGATACGTCCAAGTGAGCACCACGCCCCTTCCCTTCCCCACGCCCCTTCCCTTGATCCCTCCGGTTTATTCGGGATTGCACGCAATATCATTCTACGGTCCCACGCAGAGCTTATCAATTTCCTGAAAATTGATGGCTCTTGCCCCGGAAGAACGAAGAATCTTGATTACCCTTTACTGAAGATATACGTCGAATACCTTAGAGGTGCGTACAACTGACCGGTAAGGAATTCGAAAGCATCGACAGGGCTGCATTCTTATACTTCTTAAAAAAGATCTTGGTCGTATCCAGTTTCTACACGACTTCCAGATTAAGGAGCGAAACTGTCCTTAGGCGAGAAGAGAAGCTCATGCTCATGCTCATCGCCTCGTCCTTCAGGCTTCACTTTGGCAAAATAATCCTTTCAAGTGGCCATGGATGAAGGCTCCGAAGAGGTTAAGTAAATCTAAATTGATAGATATTTACATTTCGTGTCGGGGGCTGGGAATACTTCCTATGATTTCCTGAGACGAGAGACTCACCAGAAGGGGGTGGAGGCGTCTCCGTCGGGGGTCGAAACGGAATCGGACTGTCACAACAATGTCGCTCTGGGGATTCGCTCCCGTACAGGAACGTACACGAAGAAAAGAACACCACAGCTGATATAAACCGAGTCGGCTTCATGATGAAAGATGCGAACTTGAGGTCACGCGGCTCTCGTCGGTTCTCTATTCGTGCACTTTCGTCCCTCCGACGAGGAACTTTCCCATCTCTCTCGATCTGTCATGAGTGACACCTGCACGGGGGGCAAGAGTTAACAACATCAGAATGCAAAATGTTAATTACACGCGACTCTCGTGCTGTCATTAACAGATGCGAGGCTTCGTGCCTGCATCTCTATTTCTAGCCAGGTAGACAGGAGCAATTCTTCTCTGTCTTGACGGGAAAGAGATGCACGAGCTTTTCCGTACAAATGAAACTCATCTCTACTGTAGTTCCTATCTCAAGTCTTTTCTTTTTCTTGTCTCCACTCATGGTCTCGTTCGATACGGCCAGATCCTCTTTTGGATGAGGCACCAAAGGGCCAGTCTTGGTGGAAAGTTCAAAGTTTTGCAAGACTGTCATGCTAAAGCTTCTTTAGCATTCTTCAGAATGTCGAGGCAAATACATATTCCAAATATAAATTTTTGAGCATCATGCACGTGTCAATCTTAGACTGCTGAAATTTTCTCTCCTAATAGTTAATGCAATTGAGGATCCCCGATTGATAAATAATTCACGCGACCAAGTACGAATTCGTCGACAAGTTGCTTTTCCCCTGAGCCCGCTGAGGTATTGGCAATGAACGCCACACAAACCTAATGAAACCAATGAGGAAAGGAAACTTGCCTGGAAACAGAGGGATCGCACCCTCTTCGTACGAGTTGGCAGTCGATGAAGCAGACGGACACTGAGTGAAGGGAGATTGGCTCCTCGGTGCCCTTTTTATTCGCTCCTTCAGACCCTCTCGCGCATGCGCAGGATGTCAAGGTATCCCAGTACTTGAAGCTCCGTGCTCCTTTCCGTCTCAGCGATTTATTGACGCGACGGCTCCGAATGCGAAGGCTTCTCAATGCCTGAAGAGAGAGGGCTTTCTCGCACAAATTTTACAAGGAATTTACAGGTTTTCTCCGACAAAAAGTTTTTTCCCCTCGGGATGAGATGGAATTATCTTTAAGTTCCTGACGTCTCAAACCGAATTTTCACCCTCAAAAGGCGCTCTTCCAAAATTTTAGACAGGTGTAGTTACGCTCCCTGACAACGCTGACGCCAGCATGACGTCAGAAATAACGTTATTACATTATTCAAGTAAAGTCGTCCCCCACCCCCCACCCGAGTGAAGTGACTCATGATGAGACATGGAATCCCTTGGTGCCTAGTTATTAACGACGTCAGGTATTTCAGCTATAGAAATCAATACCCTCCCGCTCAGACTACGGCTAGAAAGTCATTACTGGGAACTGCAATCCAGTCCCTCACCGCAAAAACCTTGGAAATGTTCATGCATACATGCATGAAATGTACATGTACATGCATGCATACATGCATGAAATGTACATGTACATGCATGAAATGTACATGTACATGCATGCATACATGCTTGCATACATCTTCGTGACCCTTCTCTAAACAAAATGTGGTCTTAGCGAGGAGCTGGGGAGGAGCGCACTCAAATGTTTCCTATCCTCGGCAATGGCCTCGAGCTCAGCAGGTGGGATATCGAACTAAGAGTGACAATGCGAGGAGCAACGTACTCGCTCCACCTTGTGCGAGGAAAAAAGGTATTCCGTCAGTCATCTTGAACAGAGAGACGCTTTTTTGGGATCTCTCAGGGCGCATGCGGGAAAAGGTGTTGGAACCACCAGACTTGGGATCTCTCGATCCGGAGAAGTAGCTGCTCGACCCAGAGACGCCGGTCGACCGGTTCATTGGATATTGAACCGGTCGGCTCCCGTGACTCCCTTCCATACCTACAGTAACCCCCTACCCTCTCTTCCCTCCCTCTTGTCACAAGTGAAATTAAGGGCCGAATTTCTCCCGACAAAAATCCAATAAATTCATTCTTTCTCGGCCACAAAACGTGTACACACTGAAGTATTTGAACCGGTGAGTCCCAACCCTTCAATCCGCTCTTGGCTCGAACTTGTGACTCTCACGGCACTCGGCATCCATCGGTCACTCGAAGATCCAGGTAGCTGGTACCTCGGAGCCCCATTTCACGGCCACGGCTGTTATCGCATGTAATAATTGTAATATGTAATAATTTAGGTCAAGATCTGACGAGTAAGTTTGAAACCGACCCGAAGATGGGTTTCTTCAACTAGCGGAGAAGAGGGCGAGAGCAAAGACTCACTGGTCTCTTTCGGACGAGCCGAGAAGAAATAACTCCTGGGGTTCGTCGAAAGCGAATGAGTGGATCGTGATAATATTGACCTCTGAGTGCGCTTGACTCGAGGAGGCAACGAAGAGGAGAGATTCAAAAGACTGAATGCCAGACGAAGCCTGAGATAGGATTTCATTCGACTCAGAGAATCTCCAATTCCAGGAACTCCCGAGATAATTTTTGCACGAAGCAAAAGGAGAGGCTTAAAATTGCCAGTCGCCTTCGATCGTGGGGATTCGTGGCGTTTGGACGCGTCGAGGCTGGATTCGCTCGAGGTTAACGAGGGGGATTTCATCCGTTTAACAGCATTAAGGGGATCGATGGCGGGAGTGGTAGCTTTTCCAACTCGATTATAATCGCTCGACGAAGGGGAACTGAAGCGTTCGTCTCGAGATCGAGTCGAGGAATCGTTTTATCTGTCGGTGAATGAACGGAATGGGTCGAGTGAGAATTTTATTTTTGCTCCGTGATGAGGTCAGATGCCATCGTGGATGGAAAATTAAGAAGGAAGCTGCAAGAAATTTGGGCTCGGAAGGATCGAGATGCAGCCACCGGAACATTTGTCGTTTGAAGAGTAGGGCTTTCTTCAATTAGGGCTCGACTCGGGATGATGAAAATGGGTTGAAATGCTTCGCAATATCCAGACTCGGACATTGAATCTCTAATTTGTAGGTGGTGTATTTAACTGAATCACGGGAATATTGTGCATAACGCAGTTTACATTCGTTAAATTTATTTGGAAACCCTTAAAATTGAACTTCGGGGACTCAGATGCAGCTAGTAACTTTGATGGATTCAAAGAAGGTTCCGAGTCAGTAGAATCTAGGCAGACTTTCAATGAAAATGTCACAGCCGGAGATGCTTCGGAGAAGCTCTGAGGGGCTTCTGAGAGGTATAAGAGGCACAAGAGGCTCTGTGAGGCTTCTGTACCGGAAGAAAGCTCAAGCTTTCATCCGTACCATTCGTCAGAGGGCTGAGTCATGAAAGTGAAATATTGACAAAAGCAGGGGAAAAAAAAAACAGTATAAGAAACCACTACGGAGATGCCGGAGATACTGTAAATGACGTATCCACGTCGGAATTCGTCTGCATCTGTGAAGAAAAACCCGGATCGCCTCGAGAGAGAATTTCTCATCGCAGGCATCCAATGGAGAGAGACCCCATCCGGCGACAGAAAGGCACCCAGACATAATGGAAGCGAAAGCGTCTCGTTCCTTCTCGTGACAGCCTTGCCGTGGACCGAGAGGAGGCCTGGCGGGGATGGCAATCGCAAGTCCCTCCATTTGTCTCCAGCTGTGCTTTTTAACGATGGGCTCTCCGATGGGCTGAATGGCGAATCACCGGAAGACGTTTCGTGCGATTGGCTTTGCTTCCGGTCGTTCTTGTGGTCTCTCATGCTGATTTATGATTTTTCACGAATCTCTTTCCAGCGGTGTGGGGACGGGGGACGTTTGAGTTAGGACCACTGAGTAATCGAATCGGATTCAATCGACCGGGCGATCGAAACGAAGGGAATCGAAGCCGAGGTCCACTTCTGACACTTCTCAGCAATCCGTCGGTTTTAGTGCGAGCCGTTCCGGAGGTGAATGAGGCTGTTGCTGGAGAAGCTTGAGGAAACCTTGCGATAGATCTCTGTGTCGAGAGACTTGGATTGTTTTCATCTTAAGGACGTAATTATTCAAGTATTTCGTAATTATTTTGTGGCATTGCTGAAAATTTGTGGCGACTTTCACCATCTTCTGTCGCGTTTTCGACGGTCGAGATATGAAACATTTGGACAGGGAATGGAAACCTCCAGTCGATTTTTCGGAATCGGCAAACGGAGACGTTTCACCTCGATTCGAGCCCCTCGATGAAAGCGTCCTCGTGTTTCCACTCTCCATAAAAAGGTCAAAATTTCGTAAAATTTGTCTACCAAGGAAGATTCTTCGAGGTGCGCCAAAAAGTAAGCGAAATCCACAGAACATGACACCCTAAAGCGATCCGATTGATATCGAAAGGTCGAGAAGTCGGGATCCCGAGCCGGGCCCCCGATCGATGACCGAGACGGATTACCGGCCGGCATGCGACACGAGCCAATAAGCAAGAGGAAGGAATAAAGGAAGCTGTAGGGTTCGGGATGGTCATCCGGCCGGGGAAGACAAACGGGGGTTAGGCACGGATTCGTGATGGCGAGGGTTTCACGTGCCGGACGCTGGGGGGGCGATTCATCACGGGGACCCGTCATTATCGTCTCGTTTTTTGGACGATCCGCCCGGCGTATATCGGGGAATATGCACGGGATCCCTTCATTTACTCGGCGGGTCCGCGGGGGAAGGGGCAGGTCGGCGAGGATTTACGCCGATTTTTTCTTCGATAGAACGAGACGAGGGGGTCGGCTGAGTCCATCGCAAGGAGACGAGCGGTTGAAAGCGGAGCAGAATTTTCAAATACTGGGGTATTTATCCCCCCTCCCCCTTTAACCTAGTCCCTGAAAGTCAGACCTTTTTTTCGGCGATCAACCTGGGTGTCTCTTTCGCAAAGCCGATGAACCGTGTGGAATTCACATCGTCCCGGCTCAAACGACCAGATGCCAGCAAGTTGGCCGGAAATTTTCAGGAAAACTTGCGAGTCTTCACCATCAAAGATTGTTCCAAATCGGAGTTGTGGCGTCTAAAAGAGAGGAGATTCTAGGAGAAAAAAAATTCTAGGAGACCGACAATAGACACCGATGGTTCACCACAGATGGTACGACATGATGCCACCGTCAGTGGCAATGGCGCCACAACGAGGATGATAACCGCGGAACGAGTCGCAGCCCGCCTCCTCGCCCGCGATCCCGAAACCCCCTTGGAGCAAACGGAGAAAAGCGGCTGCTTCGTTCGTCCTCCATCCCCTCGGCGCCCTCCACCCTCCACCTTCCACCCTCTACCCTCTATCCTCTATCCTCTATCCTCTATCCTCCACCCTCCACCCTCTACCCTCTATCCTCCACCCTCTACCCTCTACCCTCTACACTCTATCCTCTATCCTCCACCCTCCACCCTCTACCCTCCACCCCAGCTTCACCCTTTCTCCCTTTCATTCCACAGGTACGAGTCGGATCTCGCGGTCTCGCTGTCTGGCACGCGATCGGGGGGACGGTCCGAAACAAATATTTAATTGAGTACAGTACTTTACGAGGCAGGCTACTCGGCGAAAAATCGATGAGGACCGGAGTGGAAACGAGCACTTTTGCATGGGTAATGCTGTTGGTGGATGGTGGCTCGCGAGAGAGGCGATATCGTATCGAGGGGGATCGCCCATCACACGTTCACGGGAAGGAAATTTTCACAGGAAAAGGGTGGCGGGGTGCTGAGGATTTACTGCATTTGCAGGTCGGGAAGCCATCTGAAAGAAAAGTCTGGGGGAGAGGAAATCGTCTCGCTCTCGCAGTTGACTTATAATTCTTATGTCATGCGCTTATTCATTCTTGTTAAATGGTCTGGTTGATTTTCGATAAATATGTATGCATTTTCTTGCACATACTCCACTTGGAATGTGAAAGTAATCGACAGCAAGGTTTGCATGCATTGGCCGAAGGAACAATTTACTTTACTATGTATAATTAAAATATATTCAAATATAGATAAATAATATATTATAATATATTAGGGCTATCAATCGATTAAAGCTTGTAATTTGTGAGCCATTTAATCGATTAATCGATTTTTAATTGATCCCATGGTTCATCCTTGAACCATGTCCTAGGCGCTGGGAATTGGCTGAATGGGTTCTACAGTTGCTATACTAGTTCTACATATACTACATAGTACTACATATACTAGTTCATCCTACAAGTGACGCATTTTAGTCGGAAAGAAAATTCTGTAATTACAACTTAGCCAGATAAATAATGAAACGTTAGCAAAGAAGCGCACTGAGGCCCTTTGCCATTTAGCCAACCGATAACGGAAGGATGCAAAAGTGTAATCTAAATGATTTGACGTATACAGTGGCACTTCATTGCGCGGAGATTTGAATATTCATTAACGACTTACGGGCAACACAGGATGGAACAGCAAAAATAGGAGCAAACAAGGAATAGGATAAGGTTTCACATTCTCTTTTCCACTTCTCTCGCCTGCCCCCGGCTTTCCCCTTCTCTGTTACTTTCCAGGGACTCCCACAGACGTTCGCCGGTTGCACTTCCACGTACGCCTCTCACTCCCCAGTCTTTACGTGATCCTCTTTCCTGCCTCTCCAGTCTTATGCCTCTGCCCAACTCCCCTCTTCCTTCCATGCTTTCCCTTGCAGTTTCTTCATTACGACTTTCTTCCCCCATTCGCATCCGGTGACTTTTCGGTCGCTCTGCCCTAGGCCGTCGTCACCTTAACCTGACGTGCAAGGCCTGCAAGGCTATGCCTTCAAATGCCGTCAGCTAGGCAGAAGGACACGGGATGCTTATCAGTACGCTTGTGGATGCGAAGGGGTCAGGAAGCTCCTTTTATGGAATAGTCTGAATGCGATGGCTTTGTTTTTGTGTGCTCCCCTTTTCAAAAAATAGTATGTCGTTTTGAGGTAGAGTAAGCAGTGCGAAAACGACTACCTTCTATGAGTCATCATTACATTTCATTCCCTCGATAGGGTAAAACCAGGGCCGGATTAAGGGGGGGGCAAAGGGGGCAGTTGCCCCGGGCCCCACTCTTCCAGGGGGCCCCCGAATGAAATTAAAAACGTTAAGTTAAAAAAAGTATTGTATTTGCGTAAAGTAGCTGGGGGGGAGGGGAGCCCCAAGAATTCACTTGCCCCGGGCCTCGTAACTTCTTAATCCGGCCCTGGGTAAAACTACCAATGTTCGGACAGTTAAACTGGCTGAGCTTCATTATTCGCTTGTTCAATCTCCATGGTGCAAGCTGGAAGCCTCTTTTTTTTTGTTCCTGGGGGCAAGACACGAGGAGGTATAAATTCTGCAAAGTTGTTGTCCTTCCTAGCATTGAGACTTCTGATTTTGCCTATAATGTGATGTCCGAACTTAAATGTGAAAAAAGTTAAATTCGGACACTTTCAACTAAGTTCGGACACCCCCGTTTTAAAGTCTCGATGAGGCTTGAAACACTTGATTGCGATGCAAGGGAAAGATAACCCACTCTCAAAGTATTGGACCTTTCCTCAATATTCTAGTATAGGAAGAATGTGACTGAGTGAGTGAGCAACTGACTTTCATTCTGTGTTCTAGATGAGATAGAAAGATCAAACTTGGTACTCAAAAAGGTCTGATTATGCGGATTTCAGGCAGTTTTTTAGTTGGAGAGACGCATCTTCATCTTTTTTTGCGCTAAAAGAACGGAGAGGCAGAAACTGAAACTTGGGGCATTGATACTTATTGAGAAGCAGATACCAGGAAAAAAAAAAACTGGTTTGGGATGCGTGGCTTGGGGGCGCATCTTGGGGTGGACCTTTCCAAAAAAGTTATTCCGTTCCTGGGAATCATGGAGACATAAGGCTGAAATTATAGTAAATAGGTACCTGCTGGTATGCAATCATAAGGGAAAAATCCTATTTCCAGGATGGGGGGAGCCATATATTTAACGTTTTGCTACTCTGAATTGGATGCAGGTGGATATTGAAACCTGGAATTCGGAACCTATGTTTCTCCAGTCGATACTTTCTGAATATATCCTTCTCTTGTGGTAAATCCCTTGGATGCGCATTTTTTCATTTGGTCCATAATCGGAATAATTTTTAAAGCAGAACGAGCATCCACAGTTAGTTACATTCAATAGACAAGTATTTATCTGCATGCTTAACTCAGAAAATATCCAACCTCGGGGACGCATCCCCACTCCAAAATTTTGGAGGTACAACTCCTAGAGGCACTTTTTTTCAGCATACGGGTCCATCGTAAGAAACGCTGGCCATGGTATATGACTCAAATTAAAGGCCTGCTGATCTTTTCAGCAGGCCCGGGTCGATAATCCATTGCATTCCAACCTCCTTTCACGATTGCACTGCTTTGGAGGCAGGCCGCACACCTAGGCTTGCGAAAAAATGTATGATGCCGCATCTTTCCGCCTGTGCTTCGCGGTGTCCGAAGTTGCATGTCCCGCTACGAAAGTTCCGACTGGGCTCGGAAAGCAAGACTCAACTGGGCTTTTGTCAACTCGAGGCGTTTTTTTCTCTCAATAGAGGGCATCCATGCGAACATTACACGCATGGATTGATGTCCGAACATAAGTTTCTCAAACATTTCCTTAATCAAGTTCGGACGCATCGAAAGTAAGACAGTAATCTGATCAAGGCACGTGCGTTCTGTTTAACGGGACTCCACGTCCTCCCTGTTTCCTGGTAAGTAAGAATAGAGCGCAGAAAGCAACACTATCAAGTGTGAAACGTTTTTATAGTAAGGTTCTCTCCTTACGGTTTCTCATTGGACTCCCCCGTTCGCGATATCACACTGGCCCAAGTCCAATATCTTTGAATCGTGCAAAGTCTTCATCGTCACTGCTTGCCCTTTGCTCAGTAAAATGTTCATCTCGTGATTGGAAGGCCGTAGGTGGTTTCACCCTAAGGCATTTGTTTTCGGTTGTTTTGCAAAATTAGAACTACACAGTAAAATTATGAGGGAAAAAGAGGCATTCAGAGGGAGGATAGGAGGTCGATTTAAATTCGATTAATCTCGACTAATTTTTTCAATCGCGATTAATACTTCAATCGATTATTCGGTCGATTTATCTAATCGAATAGACAGCCCTATAATATATGCAAAACATAATTTAAATAGAATTCTAGTTCAAATGAGATTAAAGTAAATGTTTCTAATTTTGGATGCAGAAACATTTTCTTCCGAATGGCAAGATGGTAAGCATCTGTTGCCTTTTCACGACGGTATTTCGGTACCGGTTGCGATTTGCACCGTGGAAGAGAAAGTAAAAGGCCCAGACTGGGCAAATATTCTTAACCTTTCTTTCGGCGTAAAGTGCGAAAAAGCTTCAGTCTTCGATCTGTCTAAGGTAAACGAAGAAAAAGGGAAAGATGTTGCCCTCTGAGAGCGGGGAAGGAGTCGGGGCGGGGCGAGCGGAATCCCTCGTCGACCTTCGCCATTTTCAGGAATTCTGAGCTCGGACGACCTTCTAATTATTCTAATTAATAATTCTAATTAGCCTTCTAATTATTATAACGTCAAGGAGCTAATTATAGAAATGTCTGCCCCCTAAATGGCAAGATGCGACCTGAAATCGGTATCGCCCGCGATATTTCCCATCTCCACTCGGTGCTGTGAGAGTTCGGAAGAAGAAAATTTACCTTCTCAGGTAAGTTAAGTGGGTGGAATGGTTTCAAAACCAAATGCATGTCGGGTCCACCGAACTTGTAAGACGCCGGGAAAGGAACGGCAGGAGAATCTTCCAACGATCGACAAATATCATTCAAATCAAATATCATTCTCTCCAACATCAAAGTGCAAAACATCGCATCACCGTACGATTTTACTTGTTTCGCCTTTGCACTCCTACCCCTTTAGAGCGCGTTTGGGCGGACCTCTTTCTCAGATTCCTTTGGTGTCTGAAACCGGACTGGATTTAAAGAAATTTGACATTCGAAGCGAAACGTGAGTGCCAATAAAGGCGGAAGCCAGAGCAGCGAAAGTAAAAATCGCAGAAGGAAAAGTGATGAAAGCGAACATTTCCTTGTGACGTCATCGGCCGCACCTTCCCTGTTTACATTCACCAGACTTCCCTTTCCCTACCCATCCATAAAATAATAGCCGACTTTTTTGTGTGCACACGTGTTTGCCCGTCGGAGGCCTGCACGGCCTCGCGACCAGCACCGAGACCGCGGAGGGAAGGCAGACGCGACCTGCGGGAGCCGGTCGGGAAGTGGAAGGCTCCGTCTGCGGTCCTCCGAGTGTCTCGCGAAGAAGCATCTTCGATTTTGCATCCTGCCTGCTTGGGTGTTCTAGATTCCGGCGGGGCGTCTCGCTTTTTTTTTTTTTTTAGTGTATTGGGAATGAATTTTGGAATTTGCAAAATTCGCATTTCTTCACTGAAAATTGGTATGTTCTGAAATTTGGGATCCACGGCGACGGGAAGCATCCACCACGTTTCCTTCGACTCCTGAGTGCCTCCAATTCGATTGGCTTGCCTTTTTTTTTATTAATGAGGGGTAACTCGATTAGCCTCAATTGAGTACACGTGAATTTTTCACGAGTAGCAGAATGTTGATTCCGTTCACACCACGGCACGGAGCAGCATGTCGTTTTCCCACCAAATTCTGCTCACGTGGAATCGCGATATCTGCATGATCCTCCTTCTGCAGTTTCTTTTCGACGCGTTCCCACTTTAACTCCTTCCTAGATCACCAGTCAGGTTTTATTTCCACGAGCCAGTGGTGGTGCTCGCGAGTCGGTTCCGCGCGATTGGGGAACGCGTAATGTGATGAAGACCGTCGCCACTGGCCCTTCCTGCTCTTCCTGCCCTTCGTGCCCTTCGTGCCCTTCCTGCCCTTCGTGCCCTTCTTGCCCTTCTTGCCCTTCTTGCTCTTCTTGATTGGAGAATGACGAGAGGAAATGTCGATGTGAGCTGCACGAGGAAGAACGCCTCGCTGACCTTGACGAGGAATTTCCTACCTGCATGCATTTACGCCGTGTGAAAGCTACTGCTGCATCGAACCTCGTGCATTGTGTGCCGGACAAAGGGGAAGAGAAAGACCCCTTTCCATTCGTGTGCCGGCTTCGTGCCGTGGCATGACGGGATGAGGAGAAATGGAAAGGGGTAAGTAGGTAGTTGCCTCCATTACCCATGAACCCGCAGGATTTTTTTTTTTTAGATTTCTCAGTCGAACATCATTCTCATCTTCGAATATAAAATTGCTTGATTTTTTAATCACTCTCGCTAAAAAGTCTACACGTGACATTTTCTCATCAACTAAACTCGACTCTCTTCCTTCGAGCCAGGTTCCATGAACCATCATAGGAGATCCATGTACCACACGACTTTCGGTGGGAGATGGAATCCGTTCGCTTCCGGAGGCGAAGAAAATGTCTTCCTTGGAATTGGTGGACTTTGAAGGTGATTTCTGCCTTTCCATTCCTCTCGATGTAATCGAAGTATATGCTTGAAACAGAAGTTCGACAATTTTTTGTTCGGTCGAAGAATGTAGAGTCTTTTTTCAGTTTCAGTCTCAGTCGAAATCTCGACGCAGATAGGAAAGGTGAAGCCAGGAATGCGCCTCGGTTTGGATTCCGTGTCGCATTTATGAATTATTACGAATTCGTGCGGTTTTCTCCCTTTGCAGGGCTGAACACTTTCGTGATTCGCGTTCGAACTCGCACTGCAAAATCAATTTTGACCCAATTCCGCAGAAAACGCGATGGCGATCGTGCTTCGCATCACGTCGTTGAAAATGGTTTCAGTTTTTCTCGATTCAATACGCGGATTCCTCGATTTAATACGAGGATTCCAGAATCGCTCTGGAAGAGTTCGATCGAATTTCTGGGAAAACTCATCGGCTGACAGATCCGCATTTCAATGGGTTCTTCCGGATTCCGGTCGGCGGATTTCATTCATTTTCATTCACTTTTGGGAAAGGGAGAAGCCTTTCCCCCCGTCCCCCAAGGCCTTGAAAGGTCAAGATAAAGGACTCGGTCCCCCATGAATCTCGCTCGCAGGGAAAACATTCGCAGCGAATGCCGACAAAAGACCGATCCCCCAAAGACTAAGCCAGAGCAAACGGGAGGGGAATAAAATGTGAATGAGAATGCGTCGCATTTGCGGACCAAAAATAAATAAAATGAATAAATGAAAAACGGAAGGAAATGCCACTCGGAATTCATTTACGACGTGCAGCCTGCGGGGATGCCGAAGAAAAAATCTCAGATTATGAATTAATTCCCACGAGTTTTTATTCTCAGAGAAACCGATGTAATTTTATTCACGAATACCATGAAGCAATTTTAATTGCTAATTTTAATTTTAATTTCATCGCGAATTTCGCTGAAACACCCCTCATGCCGACCAGATGGACCTTGGATTCTCAGTGTTTAATGTTCAACGGGCGAAAGAACGAATCCTTCAGGACTAAAATCTGGTCCAGGATAAAACTAGATTCTGGACTTGATTAGTTTTGAGCCCAGTAAGTCTGGAAAAAGTTTTTTTTTTGTCCCGCTAACACTGGCTACGTCGAATGTGATTTTCCTCGGCGATCACCAGGTTGCACCTAGCCTACATAGCACCTAGTTTGTCTAGCACCTAGCAGAAGTGTTGCGAACCGTCCTATTAGTGGTCCTTGATCTGATCATTTCGCATGACCTTCATTCGCTTCTTAGGATAAGCACGGAAATGAAGACAAATCCAGTTTTTATGGATAATCCTCTGCGATAGATCCTCGTCACAGTTCAACTCTTCGTCGAAAAAGGAAATAAGAATTAAAAAAAAAATCTCGCCTCGACGTTCCAAAAGGAGAAGTATTGATTTCGCGCTCTCGCGACAGAATTGGTCTCGATTCCTTCCAGATCGGTCCACGTCATGATTTATGAAGGACCGAGAAGAGAAAAGGAAAAGAAAGGACATGCAGGAAAGACGAAGAATCCAGTTTTTTTTTTTCCTCTCTCAGCTGTGTCTCTTGTTGCCTCGCTCAGTTGCTCGAGTTGCTCTTAATGGACCCGGAAAAAAAGGAGAAAATCCAGCTAAAGGCGAAGTTTCTCCGAGTCAGTCCTAATTTTCATCGATCAGATGTTTTTCCAAGTCTTTCAACTTTCTATTATAAACAACATTTTGTGGAACGAGCGGACAAAGATAAAAAGCTCACTCACTTAAGTCTAAGTGTAGAGAGCAGATTGAAAAAAAATAAATAAAATACCATGACGGTCGCGTGCCACGATGCATTAATCTCGGCAGAGTCCTTCGTCTTATCCTTATCCGGAGGATAATCATGAAATCTGTGATCTGAGACTTGAGCATCGCAAGAGGAAGCTGAAATATTCCCACCGTGAACATGCTCTTTCGACCCTTTCGAGAGTCCGGAAACCAAGGCTTTCAAGGTCCTTCAAGGTTCAAGTCCTTGGTGGCGAAACAGCTGATCGGTTGGCGCGGTTTAAAGGGCAATCCTAATGATAATCTCTCGAGATCGTCAAAATCCTCCTCTCTCTCTCTCTCCACTATTGCGACTGCATACGCCCACGTGCCATCGCATCTTCGGCTTTTTTTTCTTTTTTTCCCCGAGAATGAACCGTCTGAATGGAATCTATTTTTAAATATCACCAAATCCAGTTGGATATAAGTTGAGCCCACTTCGGCAACGTGAGTACAGCAGGCTTCGATAGAGAGGCTTGATGAACGTGTCCCTCGAGCTTTCGGCTGTCTGGAATGGGATCAATTCGAGAAGAGAGATCATTTCACCCTTTCTGGTCTTTCAGCCTTTCCCGTCGGTTCGAACGCTCCGAGGCTCGGAGAGTCGAAGGAATGCGTTTTTTCTTTTTTCTCAGCGCGAGATCTCCGCCCACGCACTGTTTGTCGGGTTTAGTGAAAGATGAATGAAAACGATGCGGATCCCTGTCCAGAGACAATAAAAGCCAGAGCCTGATTATGTCGATTCGTTTCGCGAGGGAAGAGAATGAAATCCAAATCAAAACGCGAGAGGGAAAATTCTGCGAAAAGAAGTCTTCGAGGCACAATTTCATCGTGCACGAGTCCGACTGGCAACTTGTGTCGCAAGTGCAGGTAATCCTTAAAAACCTCATCACTTATAAAGATGCTTAGATCTGTTCTTAAGTCTGATGGACTCGATTCGTCGCAGGTTGGAAGAAGAGATGGCATCACCTCGACGGGGAAAACGTGGGGATGCCGTGAGTCTGTCCGTGGTTTCTATTATGCAGTACTATTGAACAGTACTGTTCAGTATGCAGTATGCAGTACTATTGAACAACGGAGAGAGTCCCGGCGGCCTTTCGGCTGGCTGGACCGCGTCCACCTGCCGCTCTGCCTCGTGGTCCAGTCGATGCCTCGTGATCGAACGTGTCTCGGCTGGAACCGGGGCGTCGGCGAAGTCTCTGGCGGGCTTTCAACAAGATTTCGACGGCGATAGCAGCTGCTAAGCGGATGGACAGGCTTCTCGGATCAAAAAACGGGGGGAAATCATTCTCAAATACAGATCATCGGCGTCGCGATCTAGCATCGAGAGTGAAGATAAAAAGAAACCGAGACCGAGACGATCAGGATCGAAATTTTCGGAAGCGAATAGAGGCTCCCCCCCCCCCCCCCCCCCCCCCCCCCCTGTCAGCCAACTCGTTGGAAGGAGCTTTCATCCCGTGACATAGCGTCAGGATGGCGTCGCATCTGGAATAATAATTGAAAGCCGGAGAGGAGGGGAGGCTCAATTTGAAGGATCGTTAAAACCTGTGGCAATGAGTGGATGGGCTCGTCAAGGCTGTCACTCGGTAAACGTGATGTCTATGGTGCCGCTCCATGAGCTTGCACTAAAGCGTGCAACTCTCATGCGATGAAGTGGTTCGCCGTACATCTCTTTCCTTTCGAGGGATCCAATTTTATTCCCAAGACAAGTTATAGACTGCGAATTCCATCTTTCGCAGGACATGGAGAACGCGAAAAGAAGACGAGCTGGAGGAAGCGAAATCCCTCATCTCTCTCCTGCACGAGTCCTGACCTCGGGCAGCCCTGATCGCCCTCAGCCCTCCAAAGCCATTCAGGCCTCAGCAGGCCTCGATCTCCCTCGATCTGCCGTGGGCGTTCAGACCTCTGGCGGTCTCCATCGTCCATCGACATCGACAGAAACTCGGACTTCTGGTGATTTTCATACTTCGGTTCTGACTTCAGATGACTTCTCTGATTTTGATTCGTGTCCTCCTGATTCTGTTTGCAGAAATCCCGAACTCCTCAGAGATGTCTTGGTATCATCAGCCTTCCACCTCGTCTCGTGTGACCTCTGACGTATCTGCATGTCCGGTGCATTCGAGTCAAATGTCCACGGAAACGCTTAAATCCGAAAAGGTTGCTCTCCCATGGCTTCATTTCTGCTCTGGCTTCCACTGGCGTGTGCATAATCACAGTGAAATCGGAATTCGAGGTGCTGTTCCTCACTTCAGACCGTAATCGACTGCTTTACCTGGTCCAAAGATAGTAGGGGAGAGACGAACGGATTCCCCATGAAATAAAGGAAACGGGAATGAACGGACGATGTAGGCTATCCAAGCAGTAAAAGGCGGAGTAATTTGCTTTGAGTAGACGAGAGGAGAGTTTTATCGCCATCAGGGTTCTTTAAGCATAGCTGTCTGCTAATATGAATCTGTGAATACCCAACTCAAATGCATTTATTTGGCAGATTGTTTAGATACACGTCAAAGTTGAGTCTTTCCTAGGCGCAATATTTCGTGCGTTGGAAAACGTGAACCTCCACCTGCACCTTTCAGCACGCATTTTGATCATCATCCACTCGGATGGACAATCCAGGAGCGAGATCATTAATTTTGTTGAGAGGGGTCACCCTATCATGGCATAGACAATATATTAAATATAAATACTGGAACATTCCCAGGAGATGAGGCGAAATGAAGCATCGTACTGTCCCGACGAACCTCGTCCTCCAGTTATCTTGTCATCTGATTGCGCCGAGGAACTTCCTTCACGTCGTCCACCAGTCATTTCGGATTCGGATGCTGATCGGACACCACGGACGGCGTTAAGTGAAATGGTGTCCTTGGAGTTCCCATCTCGTAAATCCATCTACGAGAGGGTTTCCCCAGACTTCAAAACCAGTTCCGCCTCTCCGGAAGGAAGCGCATACTACTTGGTCATAGAATCTGAGCCCTCCCAGGACAAGATGAAAGCCCAGGCTTCCAGCTGTACTCTGGAAACGCACGCGAATTGCGATTTTGATACATCGATGGAATCTGCGGAAGAGAAGAAAATATCGTCGGGAGAAGAAGATGCTGTTGTAGATGCATCTTCTAGCACGTCCGCTCCATCCTCGTCTTTGCCTAGTTCTTCGTTCTTCCCAGAGGAGAATGAAGATCTCCCTCTCACGTTCCAAGAGGTGATCGACTTCATCCGACTCAGCACCTTGAAGAGAGCTCTGGAGAATCCCATAATCGCGGTCCAGGCAGGCCACGTAGAAGACATCAGCCACGACATGGAGACGGAAGAAGAAAGCGACTCCAGCTGCCCTCGATGCACGGACTACCACCAGAACCATCACCTGCATCGCTCTGCGTCTGTGAGGGATGCGGCCGTTCAGGTGACGATATAGCCATATCGACCTCCTCTCCAGCCTGACGTGACGGCCGTCTGGAGGCGAGATCTAATCACCGTTTCTTTCACACGACAGAATCGTAAGATTGATGTCGGTCGCGGGGTCTGTCATGCTCAGGAGCCATCTTGTTCCATCAATATTCGATGCTATTTTCAGTTCATCGATAGAGCATCCCGTACCTGATGTTCCTCGAATCTTCGACGTGCTTTTACAATTTTTCTTTAGACTGAATTCATTTTCTCAAATTCTTTTCGTGCAAGTCACACCCAGAGAATTATGAGCCAGGGTGGAGAATAATAACGGGTGTTCAAAAGTCATGCAATCCGTGGAGTTGTTCGTCTGTCACAGGCAATGAAGTAAATGTGTAAACTAAGGAAGAAAAATGAATAACGAGTACTCCTAGCAGGAAATAAAACTCTTGGTAATGCTTTACGTGATAACGCTTTGCATTAGAGTACACGTGACCAGATGTTACAGTGATACCCAGCATGAGTTTGAATATCAATAATGGTAGTTAAAAATGGCTGGTACCTATACCATGGGCTGCACGACTTTTTGAACACCCAGTACGTTCTGCAGAATGTGCATTTTGAAGATATGCTCATGGCCCACCAGCGAAAAATCCCTCTTTCTTTCGATAGTGCCTACACTCCGGATGCGTACTCCCCCAATTTGTCGAGATCTCTCAGTTCGTTTATTTCATATATATTTAAGCCCACAAGTTCCGGTCCGCATTAAAGCGAAACACCGAAACGGAACGCTATCTCTCGCTTTAAAAACAAAATTATTTTGTTCCATTCCGTTCTGAACATTTTTGCCAATTTTCGCCTGCAATGGGGCAGAGTGGAATTCCTCCACATTCCTCGAAACTATCTGGTCGCCACTTTAAATTGTAAGACGACTTGATACCACTTGATCCAGAGCCTTTCCCATGTACTTCAAAAACCGATAATTCATTTCCGGTCGCGTGCTCACTGGTTCTCCATAGTCTATTCCTTAGTCCTTATTATACCTTAGTCTATTCCTCCTCCTCCTGCACTTCGATATTCATGGGGAGTATTCCTTCGAAGGGAAGTCTCGATATTGATTGCGGATGACGGAATGACGGATGAGCCCCTCGTGGATGAGCGACGCGGAATCCTCCCTGGGATGCATGCGGCCTTGTTCGTCCCGAACTCGTCGAGCACGGATGGCCTCGGAGGGGCATCGTCCGGTCGGAAACTTCATTTGCTTCCGCGCCTTTTATGAGAGCGGATATTTAATTAATTCGGGGAGAGAAATGAGACGCGCCTGATGAGGCGATGAGGCCTCTCGTGCCATTCGACCTTTATCTCCCCGCGCTGAAAAATACGTTTAAAAAAAGCGAAAGGTCGGGAGGCAGCGGGAGGGACAGACTCATCCATCTTTTATTCATTGCCCCCGCGAGACTCCTGCAAGTCTTCATATTTCATGTTCCAAACTGAATAAGACAAGAGCCTTCCAAGAAAACTGACTCTGTAAGTGCACCCGGCCTTAACATAGAATTTTTTTTATCAGATTGCCTTCTATATTTGGATGCGATATAACCTGCAACTGTGCTAGACTCGATCGATTCATTGCTTTTTGATCGTTCATCCATATATCCAAAAGAGTGCAATCAATCTTCCCACTTTTATTATTACCAGAAAGACGTTCGGGAATTGTGGAAAAGACTTTATGCATGGTTTTTATTTTTTTCACTTCTATAAATGAACTTTACCATGCACAATAGAACGGAACGGAACTGAATGAAACTGAATGTTTTCATGGAACAAAAATGAATTTTACAACTTGGGATGGAACCGAAACCGGAGCACATCAGGACCGGAAGGAACGGAACAGAACAAGGAACGAATTAAAGTTCTGTTTGGAGGTCCCGATTTTGACCGAGGGAAAACCGATGGGAGATTGTTCTCCTTGGATCATCTCGGGGAACCCGCGAGGAATGTATTTGAAAAATCCCATTGATTTTAGCAAAGCCGACAGAATGGATCTCGGGAAACGGCGATCGTCTCGCATCACTCCGGCGGGTCTGGCTTTTGCAGTTCTCACGTTCTCGGCTCCTTTTACGAGCGTATTAACAGGCTGAGCGAGGCCGAGTCTCCTTTGTGGACTCCGAGATAGGGGAAATAATGAGCCTTATGAAGAGTACCGCATTAATGTCCCGTAGGAAGAGTACCACATTAATATCCCATAAGAAGAGTACCACATTAACGTCCCATACGAGGTGCACCGTAATTAAGTTTCGTATGCAGATGAGATGGGGAATCGTCTGTGGCCGGGGCGAGGGCCATTTAACCTCCCTTATTCCCATCGAGTCCGCATTTACTTCGCAATTCATTTATTATTGGAGGAAATTTCTCGGAATCTGAATAGATATGATATATCAACCCGACCGTTGGTGCTGTGAAAATGTTGGGAATTCTTTACGCTGCAATATTCCCACAAACTTTGACGAAAGGCATCAATGAGACTGACACACACACACACACACACCTGAGCGATTGCATTCTCTACGAGGAAAGCATTCCTTTTAGGGGCTGCAATCGATGTGAAATAATGAGGCAAGCATGGTTCATAAAGCAATTCTAAATTGGGAGCATATATGTTATGGCGGCCGTGTCTGTGAGAATCTGCGTTCCCTGGCATGCTGCCGTCATTTGCAAGAGATGATGCGATCAGCCAGAGAGCCAGTCCACTTATCCGAATGAGACAGTAAGAAGCCCGCGAATCTGGATGAAAGCCGAAACGGCAGGGAAATAGGACTTCGGGGGAATGAGAAAATCCCGTAAGAAACATAAAAATCATGTTTGGATTTTTGTCTCAGCATTTTGAAGAGAGAAAAAGGTACCCCTTTGCGCGAGGCACGCGAAAGCATCGTGAGGAATCCCAGAGAAAACATTTTTAAATCCAACCTCTCGTTTCCTCCTCGCGTCACGATGTTCGTCTCAGCTTCCAGTGACACTTCTTTACCGATAAAAAGAAAAAAAGAAGGAATGAAGATGTTTTCTTCTCTCTTCGTGATCTGTGCTTCTTCGCTTCCTGCATCCAGGAAATCGGCAATAAAATCTGAACTGCGCGGAGGGATAGCTGGAGTTTCAGAACGAAGACGCGATCGTTTATTTTATTCATACAATTCTTTATTCTCTTGAACCCTCTGCGCCTAGTACCTTATCGTGCATCACTTTTTATGCTGCTGAGAAACGATGGGAAACGCACAACTAGGGGGCACGAACAGGTCCTTGACAGAAGATTATTGGGCCCCATATGTTGACAAACGACCTTTACCTCGTTTAGTACGTAATGATTTTGGCAAGTGTTGCAAGTGTGCATTCCAGAAAGATTTTAAGCCACCAAACGGGAATGGCAAAGTGAATGAGCTACGTGGGGACAAAAGGGGATGCTTTCCAGGTATTTACAGAAATTTAGAGAAACGTCTTGGAATTCCCTTTGACTCTCCTCTATTCTGTTCTATCGATCGACCAAGTATTGAAATCCAATAACTTCGGGTTGTTTAATCGATTAATCAAGTTTTTTAATCGGTCCTCGTCCCCGACGCCCTCTGTCGAATACGGCAAAAGAGAGAACTCACCCATGAGGTTCCAGGAGATAGTGTCACATCACTCAATCCCGACCAAACCATATTTAATTTCAATTCCATCACACGAACTGCTGCTAAGAAAAAAAAAATTAATTTCAATCATGATTAACGCCATTGATTTCGCAGAACCAGAAGGAGGGGGGGCGTGCGATATGCAATGTATAAGACCTTCCAAAGTCCTGGTACTTATGGGAAGTAGAAACGCCGTTAATCTTAATTCCTGATTCGTCCTACCTTTAACGTCAATTTATTGGATTACATTTCCGGAGATTTTTCACGGGCATTTCTAAAAGTTGAAACGAATCGAAAGTGACATCACCATGCTCCTACATGATCGATAGAGTCCAGAAGGCGGACTGACTCCCTTCGGTCGGCTGAACCACCCCCAGACCGGAATGAATCTCGTAAACTGGTTAGAAAGCGAGGATTAGCACAGCCCCAATCGAATTAATTGCTGCTTAGAGAACCTCAATTATGTAGTGCGCTCCGACCCATGCACAGATATTCCACCGATTCTTTTTGTATGACGTGAAGCAGAGAATTATCTCCTTTTTTTTTCGTCTGCAGAGATGGAATGAAGGCGGTCGTGCACGATCCCTATATAGATGTTAATGTTATCCTGCTCTGCTCCTCTTCCTCCTGCTCGCGGCAGAGTGAGTCGAGACACGGCAGCCTCCGTCTCAATTCGGGCTGCGAGACACGCATCCCACCCAGCTTATGGATGAGCGAGTGGGGAGTGGAAGAAGATACACCTGCATGAGGACCGCAGGTGGCGGTTTTGTGTTGGCGGCGATGGTTATCGCGTAGGTGTCTCGAAGTTCGAACTCCCCGGAATCTTAGAGGGGTTCAGCCCCGTCTAAATTCTGGAAGTACTTTTCGATACCTGAATGCATTCTTCAGTTGCAGTATGAAGAGACGGAATGCTTTTGCCAGGTTTTGTAAGTTCATCAGTAGAGGTAAACGAAATTCACCGATAATTGCCTTTTTCGATGTTAGTCATGAGCAATTGATAAAAATCCCGAGTTTTTGGATCTCTTCTGCATCGGCTAATGAGGGACAAATGAGGGAGACGACGGGGACACGCGGATGAAATCGATCGTGTCGGAGAGCAAAGGCGCCTCGAGCCACCTCCAGGAGGAGAGTGACGGCAGCCACCTGCCGCTTCGAACGCGGGCGGGATCGCAGATTCAGGGCATTCATTCGTAACACGAAAATTTGCGTTTTCTTGGATTTTTGGGGGTTCAGGGTGAAAAGGAAGAGAGGCACCGCCGCTGATTTCCGTTCTCACTTCCCTTTCTCATTAATCATACATATTTCCCTCTCGTCATAAACCGCCTGACATCTTAATATTCTCCTTTGATCTCCCCCAACCCGCGATTCGACCGAACACGGTCATGCTGATGAGAACCTTTCATCAGAGGCAAACTTGGACCGTGTCAGGAAATTCTGTACCTAATGCTTTTCCCCACTTCACCATTCCATACGTACCTGGGTCGCACGAAGATGGATCACTCTGTCGTGCTGCAGTCTCCAGCATCCAGCATCCTCTCCTGTACCCTAGAAAGGGATGCATGAGTACCTTGCTTCATCCTCTTCTGTACCTTTACGGCTTCAATTGTACTTAGCGTGTGCCGAAATTTGAATAAGTTAGAGTGAAGATCACAAGTTCCTCCATGCTTGTGGGAGTACCTCCAACGCCCCTTTGTACCTCAAAAAATCGATTCATACCCGAGGTATACAGACAATTCCTCCTTTTGAAAATGCAAATAGAATATTTTAGTGGCAAGAAACACAGAAGCAGGTGTGGAACCAGGATTGGGAAATGAAAGTTTCACTTGAAAGAGTCAATAAAATCAATTGCAAATGAAGTAAATTTTCCAATCTGGAAATCCGGAAAATTTAAAGGCGGGAACGGGGCAGCAAGTGGGACATGCAGTTCCTGGCTCGCTATCTAGTGTAGTTGGGAGGGCCACCAGCTCTCTTCCCATAAAGGCGTCATCACACGCTATGATTTTGCTCATATATGACTGATCCTATATGAGCTATGAGCTCGTGTAATCGGTCTATGAGCGACTCATAGACGCACATATGAGTGGGATAGCAACTCATATGGTCTCGAGACATCCTTGACTTTCTTGTGATCGCTCAATAGCAAGTATGCCCCCTGATTGGTTGGTATGGTCAGCCAACATGGCGCTTCCCGCATGGCTGTATCTATTCTCTTGACTTTGGGTTTGACGAGTGCCAGTAGTTCCATGAAGATGTCATGATTCAACCTCAGAAGAGCACGGAAACGTTGGGGATTATCCTCGTGTAATTCTGAGAAAAATTGGCATAGAAACTCTTTTCTCACCTCCTCGCCAGCCGTTTTTGCATCCACTCACGTCTGTCACATTTTCGACTTCGTTTACATCCTCTAAGCTTCCTCATCCCGATCCCGATCTAGACTGGGCCACTGCAGGAGAGGAACCAAGCATACAGCATTCGTTGTCCTAAAAACTCACTCTTCTCATAGCATCTAATTACCCGCTCATAACAAATTCATTCATATGGGAGCGGTCATATACGGGCAAAATCATAGCGTCTGATGGCACCTTGATGTAGCTGGCACTCCCCTAGATGCAGTACCAAGAGCCCGGAAAAACCAACCGGAGATATTGCTGATTTTACCCTGTTTGTGATGGACTTTTCCGGCAGGTGGATTGCGTGCAGGAAACATAACTGGTTCCAATCGGGAATTAGAGAAAGCAGAAATCCAGCAGAATACAGCGTGGGATCCAACTGGATCCTGTTGGTTCATTTCAGCTGGAAACGACATACCAATTTACGACTAGTTCTGGTTGGAAATGCTGCAGTTCCTGCTGGAAGTGGCACACATTTACCGATGGAAAGCTCGTTGTTTCTAGCTGCAACTTTTTGCTGAGAGTCCTCCCTATATGGTACCCATCCCACGCAACACGCTGATATCCCAGGGATATCCCCAACTGGACGACTTGTCCCATGGTCTTTATAGGATATCCTGAAGACATCTTTCGGACAGTTTCGGACATCTCGTAAGGGATGTCTTCGGGATATCTAAGAGAAGTATTTTATACATCTTCAGTCGATATCTTAGAGATATCCCGAAAGGGATTAAGGCATCCTTAGTCGAATGCTTCTGGATATCCTGGAGGGGATTTCTTGAAGACATCTTCAGTCGAACGCTTTCGATATCTTGAGGAGGATGTCCTAGGGATATCTTAGGATGTCTTTAGGCATCTTCAGTGCTCTTTGTCGCCTTCAGTCAGTGCATACCTTCGACGGTAGATGTCTCCCGTGGGCCCTGATCTTCAACCTCAGATCTTTTCTATCAAATTCATCTACAGTACTTGATTTGTCCTGAGGATAAGTGAGGATTTTCGTACCGTACAGCAGGAAAACTGCCACTAGGGAAAGTGAAAAAATTGTGGTTCGAATTTCAATTGATTCCGCTATATTCTCATTAATGATGTCTGATCAGCATGTCTGGATACAACTATCTTGGTTGGAGACCTGTGCCCACACGTATCAATGGGCATAAAACTAAAGGTCCTCACTCCTGGAGGTGGAGGAAAATTCATCAGGGAAAGTGAAAAATTTTCAGTCTGAGTTTTAATTTATTCCGCTATATTCTATTTAGTGATGAGTAATCGACATGTCTGGATACAACTATCTCGGTTGGACGCCTCAGCCTATATATTTCAAAAGGCATAAGGCTAAATTATCTCGTCCATGACCCTCTGGGTAAAGGTACTAAATTTTGTCCCTTGGAAATGTGTCTCCTATGATGGGGCCCCCTTTAGGAACAGGATTTTCTTCCCCCATAATCGTCACACTTCAATCGATCAAGAACATGATTACGTGTTCCTAGATCAAGTAGAGACAACTTCGAAAGTAATGGGCTCTCCTGTGCGGTAGGAAATGAGTCTATTGTGGATAGGAAGGTGCCTGCAAGTACTTTGGGACTTCTCACTTATCCCAAGGGGATATCTCTGGCACATCCTTCGGATATACTTGTGCTGCAAGAAAGAGATATCCTTGAGATGTCTTTACGCCCAGACATTTTGATATCCCTACGATGTCCCTACTCCTTGTCTCTGGGAAATCGCACTTGTCCCAAGGGGATATCTCTGGGATGTCTTTGGAATATACCTGTACTGTGTGGGGTGGGTAAGTGGCCCACCCAAGGGGGGTCGGAGAGGGGGGAAGGGGGTAAAATCTTGCGCATGTGATGACGTCAGCGAAACGTTCCACTACAGTATAAAAGCGGGCGCTTTGTCCTTGACGATCTCATTACCTCACTGCTTGAGGCCAAGACAGGTCGCACACACTTTTTCATGTCTCTCACAGCCGTAATACATCTACTCTCGTTTGTCAGAGCCACCTGGACAGCATCGTACATACATTGCCGACCTGTTCCTTGATTTCGATTATATTCTTAGGTTCCTTTATTTCATTCACTCTCTTAGTAGCAGTTGTTATGGACAATGGCAAGGATTGCATTGTCGCATTCTCAAAGAATATTTATTGGACTCGGCAGACACGAAATATTTCCTTCCATGAATTTCCAAAATGTCTAGACAGAGAAAATGAATGGCTTCAATCTCTTGGAAGAATATCTATCCCCAGATATGCTTCAGTGTGCTCGCATCCCTTCACCTTAGATTCCTATCGTGATCGAAACGCTATAAGGCGCTTGAAAAAAGATGCCGTTCCAACAGAGAATCTGGCCGAAGATCCAACGCAACCACGTTCACGTTCGGCGTCTGACGTAAATTTTTACCATTTGGCGGTCTGACGATTCATTTCAAGCAATGGAGGACTAGTAGGTCTCCTCATCTCTTGCGAATGGATACAATGATATCGTACCGGATGACCATGAATGCTCATTGCTTAGAGGTAGAAATCCTTTGTCAGAAGTTGAAGAGAGCACAGGAGATAATGAAGCTGAGATAAATTCTTTTCTCTCAGGTGATGCAAAAAAAGGAACGGTCGTCGAAGATCTCCAAGGAAATGTGTCTATGATTCAAAAACTCGTTCACAAAGGAGTATTCACAAATACTCAATTGTGAAATAAGTTATCATATACAAGTACCCACATATCCATCCATTGGCTATTGGGATCTTCGCACCTACCAGAACTATTCTAGACTGAGATACCGGAACAGGGAAAATGCAGTGAGGATGAACCAGGATCGTTAGGAACTGAAATGAAAAAATTGGGAATAATGGTGACGAAAAAATGATTCTCATGACAGCTCCGATCTAATGTGAGATGGCTGGACATCGAATTCGCAAAACCCATCACAAAAAGAAAGAGATTTTCGGTGTAGAGGACATTTTCACAAGTTTCGGATTTCGCGATGTCATGGTCTTGCCCGGTTTCCCATGGCAAAGGCGCGCTTCGCTACCCTGTCTACTTACACAGCATACCCGAAAGTGCGAGGCGTTCCACCCACTGAGATAGAGGTCTCCTACCTTCTAGATCTTCTCTACCTCAGTGGTTCCACCCCCCAAAACGCGTTTCTGCGCAGATCTGAGGGGTCTCTCCGACCCCCCTTGGGCCCACCACTTATGTGCTACTTGGGTAGTTACATACAGGTACAATGTCATTTTCTGTGTCCAATTATGCACTTAACCTCTTCATAAAGGTCTTCACGAAAACAGCAGCCACCACATCGTCACACTGCTTCCGGATTGAATTCGTACCACCCCCATGTAGAACGGAAAAAACACAACTTCCAGAAGGATACGGGTCAAGAGTCAAGAGTCACGAGAGTTAGTGATATCAAGAGGCGATTTCGCCCATTTCGATATCACGTGTCGAGGTCGAGCGTTCCTTAATTTTAGGGTATGCCTAACCCTCTTAAAGCTATATATTTTTGTATTTTTGTTTTGTTTTTTGACTATCCTAGTTGCTTACTGTCTAGTACCTACGGTCAACATTGCCCCCCACCTTTTTGCTTGTCCATGAAAGCATCTAGTTTCTTCTTAAAGATAGTCACAGAAGGGGCAGCCACTACTTCGTCATCTAACGCATTCCACGCGTTCACCACTCTGCAAGTAAAGAATTCCTGTCTCGACCTGAGCCGCACCTGCGGTTTGCGCAACTTAAGTCGGTTACCTCTCGTTCTCTTGCTGTCATCAAACTGGAAAAACCTACCACACTCGACATTATCTATTCCTTTAATTATCTTGAAAGCCTGGATGAGATCGCCCCTCCTTAACCTTCGTTCGAGCGAGTACAGTCTCAACACTTCTAAACGCTTCTCGTATGATAGTCCCCTAACCTCCTTAATCATTCTTGTGGCCCTCCTCTGTACTCCCTCGAGCGCCAACAGATCGCCCTTATTTGTAGGCCTCCAAAACTGGATGCAATATTCCAGCTGGGGTCTTATCAGCGCCGCATACAACGGAAGAATAACGCGAGATGTCCTACTTGCAACCGACCGACGAATGTAACCTAGAATCCTATTGCATTTGGCCACCGTCGCTTGCGCGTGCGAGGAAAATTTGAGGTCCTCGTCGATAGAAACACCTAAATCTCTCTCTCCGTTTGCCTCATCCAATTTAACATCGCCGAACGTGTCGAGAGACCTACCGTTGTTTCGACCGACGTGGAGAACTTTACACTTACTTTTATTAAACCTCATGAGCCATTTCTTGCTCCACTCGTCCAAAAGACTTAAATCTCGCTCGGCTCGAGCCCTATCCGCCTCCCCCCTTATGGTAAAACCTATCTTGGTGTCGTCGGCAAATTTACTCATCTTACCCTCTACGCCGAGATCCAAATCGTTTATGCAGACCAAAAACAGAAGCGGTCCAAGGACCGAGCCTTGAGGGACACTTGAGGGTGAATCATCATCAGGTGAATGGTGTAATCGTTAGCGTGGAAGGTGTCACTACCTGCAATTAATGGAAGCGCTCCTCTAGGAGGGAACGAATTCACAGAAACAATGTAATTCATTTTTCGCAGTCGCCACATTACAAGTAAAAATGTTATTCCGTAAACTCTCATTGGAGTCTTGCGCCAATCGAATTGGAAAAACCAACCTTTCTCCAGATACTACTCCTCTCATACGTCGACCTTATGACGATCTAATTGATTCGGATGTGAGCACTTCCTCATGCACAGGTGACCAAAACAACCTCAGCGGACACACTCTCAACCGGGCAAGAAACGACAGAGTCATCTATAAGTTACTTGCCATAACTGCTGCACAAGATGGCTGCCTCTATTCAGTAGGTGTGTGATGGAGCAAGGTTTTCACGCTGTTGGGAGAAATTGAAGGCTTTAGCAGGCTGGTTTTTATTTGTGACGTAGGCCTATTTTTAGTTTTTGAGCGTACAAATGACCCCCATCGTCCTGGTACCTCCTTAGCTCTAGCGTTCGGCGTGTGTATACCTTCGAAGATACGATTGTATACATCGGTTACAGAGACTAGCAATTGATTTCGTACTATCTTTTATGTTGTGTAGTTATTTTTATGATACATCCAAGGAGACTTTGGTATATCTTCCTTGTGAGAAATGATATAAAGCCTATGAAGCTCATTTCGACGGTGATAGGTATCAATAATCAATGTAAGGGTTTTTTTTGCATCTTCACTGTCTGCAGACTTTGCAGGTCTCTTGATTGATAATCTTGATTGTGACTCTATGACCCTGGCCTATGAGGTCTATGCAGACATATGAACACCTCAAATACAAGTGCACATCTTGGACAGAAGGAAAACATCTTATAAAAATGTTATAGCCTGTGGTTCTCTTGAAAATTAATTTCACTATGAGGAGGACCCAAGAGCAGCCATCTGCCAAGTTGTTTTCAGTTGTGAAACAGTTCTATATATTTATTGAATGTAGCAATGGATGAGGAAGTTCTGTGCAAATGGTTTAACTGAACTAAGTGATCAAGATGAGGATATGTTCATTCTTGGAGTTTAAGTATGGTAGCACCCAGGAACTTCATGGAATGAATAGGAAAATGATCTTTTTCATCTATGAGAGTTCTTGCTGGTGCCAATTCAGATTAGAGAGTCCATGATCATGACCAAGGTTACATAGTAGACCATGACCTGTAATAAATCTGGTTAGTGACTTTGTCACTCCCAAAAATAATTTCATTCTTTCAGACAAAGGTAGTTTCAAAGGGTAGGTTTATAATTCCTAGGTATCCCTCATTAAACCAGCTTTCTAGTACACCTCCATTTGGTGACAAGATTTACTTCTAGATTGAATCAGTTAGTTACTAGATGCTCCTACGACTCTGAGCTCTAGCTTGAACATAATTGAGAATAGCTAGCCTACCTCCAAATGTGTTTTTGCCTGCCTTTCTGATTGATACTAATACAGGTAGCAAACCATATTGGTTGCACATCTTGTAAAATATTTTAAATTAAGTAACTGCTCAGAATGGGTTTACATTGATCTTTGCAATTTTATTGCCACAGGTAGTATATGAAAAAGCTTTACACTGACAGTTTCACTGGCATCCTAGACAGGAAGTCATGAATACTCCAATACAAGTGATCAACCTTTCAGATGAAGATGATGATCTGGATCTTCATGATGCAGCAATAGAAGACAGACAAGATGTGAAAAATGAAGATAGGGAAAGTAGGACTCAAGAGCACTCTGAAGGATGTGAATCCCATGATGGCATTGCTTGTAGAGTGAGTGATGTTATTGGTGATAATTTACATGTTCAAGCAGGTCCAGAGACATGTTGGGATAATACCTGTGAAATGGTTATAAAGACCCCTCTAGCAGAAATTTCAGAAGCAGAGGATACCTCCAAAGATTCCTTTATATATCACAGACGGTCAAGTCGAGGAAATGAGGATATTTGTGATTGTCTCATTCAGGATTGTCCTGGATGCTGGTTCAGTTGTCCAAAGTGTTCTTCCAATAAGTGTGGTCCAGAGTGCAAGACAGGAAGCCTCAGATGTATTGAGGCAGAGGCCCAAGTTACTCCAAAACCTAGAGCCAAATTAGAGTAGGCCTATTTCATTCAGTCATTCCTTGTTGGCAATCTCAATTTAATAATAATTTTCCCTCCACTGGTCTGCATCACATGTCTATTGAAGGCTTGCAATGCCTATGGTTTTGAGTCTCATTGTTGAATTCACATACATTATCCTAGACCTATGCTTTTAATAATATGTTCTGTGTTAATGATTTTCTATTGTATCCAGCATCATGTAATGATCAAGAATTGAAGATGGACATTACTATGTGAGTCTCTAAGCAGCCTATAGTTTCTGAATAACAATAAAATAATTTTTTTAATATTTGTTATCTATTGATCTTGTAGATAGGCTTCATGAATTTGATAATGTCTAAAACTATCATTTTCCTTTAATTGTTCTCTTATTTATGAGAACAATTGCTTTGAAATGGATCTTAGGAGTTTATCCTGGAAATCCATAGATTCTAAAGAGATTGATAACTTCTTAAATGTTTCCTGGCATTGGTTCAATTCACAAGGGAAAATGCCTATAAATTCAAGAACCAAAACAAGCCTTTGCACAGTTATCCTGTGTTTGGTTTTTTACCTGCCAGGGACAGTAGAGGACACAAACTCGGTGGTTCAGATGCAATTGCCTAAATATCTAATTTAAAAAAGATATCATGCTATGATCCTGCCAAATAGGCCCACCTCTAGTAGACTCATACTTCTTCATGGAATTTTTCCAAATGGAAAACTCAGAGTCTGGATTTTCCCTCTGTCTCCTGAGACAGCATTCTCAGAATGAATTTAGGGAAATGCCATATTTTAAAACTTATCCGTTCATGTTAGCCATTTATTAGTGGAATGATTAGAGGTACTGATGTCAATGTCAGTATATTGACCAATGTAATAGCAATAGTGTCAATGCAACATAAAGACCTATTTTTGTTCACTGATACCTGACACCCATAGAGTGAAATTCTTGACCCTGATTTCCATGATAAATGGCATGAGTGCAGATGGAGAGGATGATTGGAATTTATGTGGTCATGAAACTGAGTTTGTTTTTCCAAAAAATGTATTATTGCTACTCAAGGCATAAATTATAATTAGCAGACCAAATTAACATGTTCAGTTAATATTAAGATATCAGAGTATTTGCTAAGCTTCAGCAGTGGTGACCTATAGCATTGAAGCCTTCTTAGACTAGAATGTCTTGTTAGTCATGATGGGTGCCATGTTTTCCTATGGGAATTTCCATTTTCATGACAAAATGGGCATATTCAACTGGAGACACTGACTGCAAACTTAGACTCCCTCAGACTCTTAGTTGTTTTGTGTTCAGCTCAGCTTTACAAACATAATTTTATAATGTAACTCGCATTCATATTTATTGAGTGAATTACATTTACTGAGTACATTACAAATCTAATAATTGCTTTCCCATTTCCCCTTTTGGCATCCATTCTTATGATTATAAGCTAGCTTTGTGAAATATATCTCATGGTTAAAGGCAAATTGTTGCCTTCCCATTTCCCTTGTTCAGAGAGCAAACTTGGGTTGTACACTGAATGTATGGAAGGTATTCTATAATGTATGTATCTTAGTGAGTTGTATTTATTTTCCTTTGTCATGATGAGTCCTGAATTTTATGCTTGTCTTCTTGCCTATAGATTCTGAGATATTGAATGCCATCTGTACAAAAGGAGATATCACTTAGTTCGCTATACGTGGCAGAAGGTACAAAGAATGGAGGGTGATCGCTTTGACATCCAGTTGCCTTACATACAAGAATCCAGGCCCAAGACAACATTCAGGACCCAGATGGATTCAAACATGTTCTGTGATGGAAAGCAGAGCATGTTTTCTAGCATCTACAATCCCTTGCTTATGTCTCTAGACTACAATGTCCCAGGGAGTATGATGAAAAAACCCTTTCTTGATTGTGGAATATCTGTGTCATCACCAGCTAATACTCAGCACATGGTGGATTTTTTAAACAGTGGCTGTGACTATGGTAGCATTTTGCCAGATTTGGAAGCTGATTCAGACAGCAAGAATGTGTTGGATATTTCAGAAAACCTGGCAAATCGGAAAACTTACGACTGCTTGCCTTCCTCTCCTCGATCTGAAATTCCAGACAATTCTCCCCATAACATGTTTCCATCATACAATGATGCATGTTTTTTGGATGATCGTTTCACATGTGGAAAGTCTGGGTTCAGCATGGGTCTGCCACAGATCTTGCAAGAACTGGCACAAAAATTCCCATCTATGCAGGGTCTTTCAGCTGATGAGACCAACTATGTTGACATTATTGGTTGGTTGACAGTTTTTGTGAGAAAACTTACATTCCTCTGCTCCTTCAATGACATGGGCAAGAGTTCTTGTATTGCCTGTGGAGTGAGTTTGAAGGAAAATACAATCCACAAACATGAAGTCAAAGGCAACCTGTTGCTTGGCAATGGGTTTGGGGTCATTGAAATAGAAGCAGTCAATGTGAGAGAGATTGGTTGTCAAACAGAGGGAGCTGAAGCAATCAGTCCTGCAAAAAGTCTTGGAAGGCGGCGAAAGCAACAAGTGACTCTCAAGAATAAGAAAATGCCAGATTTAGCTGAAGATCCTTTGAAGGACTCTAGTGAAGACACACAAAATCCTGATGTATCAATATCAGACATGTATACATCTGAGAGCCTTCCAGTCCCAGATAAGAATCTCCTTGATCTGGATATTGTGGAGAGTGAAGATGAAAAGAAAAAGTCTCAAATGGTACAAAGTGATGGAATGGGGCAGATTGAGGAATATATCTCCAACAATACCAGGGAGTCATTAAGTACTGAAGAAACACCAGCCAGTTCAGTTCCAGGAGCATCCCCCCCTGCTCAGAGGTTGGACTGTGAAACATTCTCCCCAACTAAGAAGAGGAAACAGCGAAACCTAGAAATGAACATCAAGAAGTTGGAGATCAAGAAAAAGTTGAAGATGACTTCCAAGAATGAGACTGAGAAGGCATTCAAATGTCCGTCATGTGGCATTTGTTTCTCAACTGAGGATCGGCTAGAAAAGCACAAGAATGTTCACTTTGGGGTAAGACCATTTCTTTGCAAGATCTGTGGGAAATCCTTCCACTTGAAGAAGATTCTCCAGCAACATACCATCGCCCATAAAAGTCAGTTCCATATTTCCCTCTCAGTCACAATAAGATGATTTTACCAAAACTATGTTTTGATATGGGGATTGTTTGAAATTAACACTTTCACAAAAGCAGTGTTTCTCATTTGACTGTGGTTAAAAAAAAAAATTTTTTTTCCCCCTTTTTCTTTCAGCAGACACTCTGATAACAGTAATAGGGTCTAAGAGAGAAGATACTATTATAGATGCTATTAGTGCAGTTAATCTGGTATAATATGAAAACTCCTTATGAAATATAAGCTTCTTAGTTGTTGATGGGTGGATTTGAGACCATTATAATACTCCTAGTGTAGCAATGATAACTGAAACAGTCTACCCTTACTCATACCATTTTCTCTTCCTCATGATCCAGATGCAAAACCTTACAAGTGCAACATGTGTGAGGCAAGCTTCACTCGTCTGAATAGACTAAAGGAGCATGAATATCAGCATAGTGGAGATAGACCTTTCTTCTGCAATATCTGTGGCAAGGCAAGTCTGATGAGAATTTTTTATTGAACAAAAAATTTTTTTGCTATCAATGAAGTGAAACTTCCAGTTTCAATGGATTCATGAGAAGATCCAGGAATCCTAGCAGTCTTTCATTGTCATCAGCTCATTCTTTGTAATGAAATGGTAGCTCCACTTCTGAGGGAGTCAAGCTGGCATTTAAGTATCAGTGTTGTTGTAGGGATTTGTGAGAAAGGCGTACTTGGATGGCCACATGCGCATCCACTCAGGAGAGAAACCCTTCCGATGTGAGGATTGTGGGCGTGGCTTTGCTGAGAAGTCAAATCTCCTTAGTCACAAGAAGTTGCATTGGGCCATTCGACCACATCAGTGCAGCCAATGTCAAAAGTCTTTCATTGCCAAGAGGAACTTGGAATTGCATCAGGTAGCCTATGTCAATTAGTTATCCATTGATGCTTTTCATATGAGAATGATTGTAATTGTGTGCCTTTTGCCCAAACTGCTCCTTGAAAGTCCCAAATTGTGGCTTGAAATACCTTGAAATAATGAAAAGAGGGAACTTTAGTTGCATTTATTTTCACTGGAGAACACTTGCATGTGCTGCTTGGCTTTTCTTGAGTTTTTCATATAAAAGGAAAGAGAGTAAGCTGTCAAATAATGTAGATTTTAATCACTGAAAAAGCTTTTATTCATTCCTTTTGCTCAGTTAACAGTGAAAATTAGTGTAAAAGAGCTAATGTTAAAACTAAAGTTTCCCCAAGGCTCTCTTCAATCTCCTGCAGTACCCAGGATTTTCAGAGACATTGCGATGTGTTCAAGGTAAAGAATAATTTTATTTCTGATGCTGATTATTGGAAAAGTCTAGAAGAACTTTTGTGTTATAAATAGTGTTGCTTATTTAAAAAAACATACATATAGCATTACAAATTGCATAATCATTGATTTCTAGATTGATTAATCAATTACTTGAATTTAATTAATTTATAGTCCTCCCTACAAATTTGGTGAAGGAAACATGATCTGGTACACTTCTGTTTAGATGAAAATGCTATCATCATGCCTTTCTTAATGGATAATGTGATGAACATAGTAGATATAGCCATATCACCTGGTATGGCTTTATTGCTATATTGCTTGAACATCTTACAAGTACAGGAAGGAATAACAAATGTCCCAGTCAAGATAGGATCAAGATGAGGTGAAATTACTCTACTAATATGTATTCAATTACTATTAACACTTTAATAATTAAAACTTTAATTGAGTAAACTAGTCTAATTAGAGTAGCTAACGGTCATTTTTCCATTGTCTACATTTCCCAATCTGAAAAGTGTCCACTAGTGGATGCTCTACTCACTGGTAAAGTAGGATTTTCAGGTTTTTAATGTGTAAAAACACTATTCTGAAATACATGATGGTGGGCAGTAAAATTTGGCTGGCATAGACATAGTTCTATGGCCAAATTTATGCATATTTTTGTTTTGAAGACATTCAAAGGTAAAGCGACAGAATATGTTGAAGTAAACTTAATAATGAGTATGCTCAACAGGGAATTGATTTACACTAGTGAATGAATCAATGCCCACTTGCTTTGCGAGAGCCTCCCTGTCATTGACAGGATTCAATTACCCCTTCCTTTTGCAAGGCTGAATAAGGAAAGATCTCATCTCTCTCCTTGACATGTTCTCAAATGTATGTAATTTGAACAGCTATTGCGAGGAATGCTTTCCCCACACAGCACACAACAGTTCAAAATGTCCAGAGTGACTTCTGGGTATTTTTCTGGATTTACAGAAAGTATAAGCACATAGATTATTGGAAAAAGGACAGTATTTTAACAGCTTTTCTGCTCAAAAGTAACTCATTCAAGTATGTAACACCCATGTATCCCTGAACCTGAGAAGCTATTTGACTTTCCCTCTGCCTATTAGCTGACTCACACTGGTGAGCGACCAACCCAATGTGAAGTGTGTGGGAAGTGTTTTGGGGGGAGCAAGGGACGACTAAGGCGCCATCTACTCACCCATTCAGACAAAAGGAATTTTTCCTGTGCCATCTGTGGGAAACAATTCAACCGCAAGGACAAGATGGACCAGCACATCAAAGGCCATTTATCAGAAAAACTCTTCAAGTAAGTATAATCTCCTTTTTTCTCTCCAAGGGGCTGAAATAATTGTATTATTATCAGGTGTATAGTTCCTCATCAGATCAAGCTCAATGTAATAGTAGAAATTACTTGCCTTCAAGGATACCCTTGAAGCAAAGTTAATTGGACCCATTGTTACAGTGTGATATTGGACTCTTTGATGCATGAGATGCTAACTGACTTTCTCCCTTTAGCAATGAGAGAAAATGAGATCTTTTGCTTTTGCTGCTAGTCAATAAGAATCATCATGGTTTGTACATGTCCAAGGTAGGTTTTCATCAGCAGCAAGTTCATCCAGCAGTTTCTGAGATATTCTCGAAAACCATAAAATTTAGTGCGTCTGGCATATCCCAAGCCACAGATTAAGAAATCAAACAAATTTCTTCAAATTCATATGACACCATGATAAAACATACAGCTAGATTGTTGGGAGCAAAAAGTGAATTTTCCAATTTTTCAATGCAAAAATGAACCATTTCTGTCATGTTATTCAAATATTTGATGGCAGTTGCCTCTTAGCTCCCTACTTCAGCCATAAAGAAATGAAAATATTCAAAATCTGTCCCAGCACATTCAAGGATTGTGATTTCTGAGTGTCCTTGCGAAATTTCAGGTTTCTGGCACCAACATTGTAGGAGTAATTTGGGAAATAGTCAGTGCATGCAATTTGTGTATATGTGTATCACTTTTATTTGCTGATAGTCTCTCCTTAAGGATTATTGAAAATCACAAATTGACAAGGTACCATATAGTTCATTCCACTTCCCATAGTGAGAGTCCAGAGGAGTAATGGGGGAGATTTTATTATTATCACATGTTATAAATATCACTTCAGAAATGCATTATTTCACAATTTAGGTTTGAGGTCAGAAGTTGCATAAATAGAACTCTGATTTAGGTTGGTATCAACTATCTGTTTATCCATTACACATCTACCAAGTCAAGTGCATAAAACATTTGCACCAGTCACTGTCTATCCTTCATAAAGCAATCATCTCAGAACATGGGAAATGCATTCAAAATTGCTGTACCTGTGATTTTGGATCTGATATTTTTTAGTAGAATTTACAGTTTTAAGGTGTACAACTTTCACATTGTATTACTATTGTGAGGTATAAGCAAATTTTAAACCATTTGGCCTCCAATTGTATACTTGAGTATAATTTTTTAAAATTTGAATTGCCTGTTGATTTTCCAGGTGTGAGACATGTGGGAAGGCATTTTTCCGCAGCGATCAGCTCCGAGCTCATGAGAAGTTGCATCAGAGCTCAAAAAAGCAGCAGTGCAAAATCTGTCTACGCTTCTTCTCATCATCTGAACTGTATGAGAGACACCTGGAGACACATAAGAAACTTGACTCCATGGCATTAAAATGCCCCCAGTGTGATAAATTGCTTTCTAGTGCATACTCATTGAGAATGCATATGAAGAAGATACACAAGGTGCAAGAGCCACTAGAAAGGAAGGCTGGAGAGTACAGGTGTGACATCTGCCTGGAAACATTCTCAAAAAAGGCTAGTCACAAAGCCCACATGGCTATGCACAGGAACAGGAACAGTGATATAAATCCTCAGGAGAACCTTAGGACTGACAACTTTGTGCCTTGTCACACAGGGACTCAGGCACAAAGCTTGTCACCCCTGTGCACTGTTGGGACATCTGGGACATTGCACTGTCCCCCCATACCTGTACCAATGCCATCATCCCCCACCCCCCAGACAGATGTGAACACATTACACCTCACACCTGAAGCCATCAGTGCAGCAACCTATCTTCTTGCCTATCCATCTTATCCCTATCAATGAAATAGGGCAAAAGTTTTGTGGAAGTCCTGTGATTATGTTTGAAGATTTTGATTGATTTTGTAATTGGCCTGTTAAGGCTTAATGATTTATTTACTCTCACTGTTTCAATACCAATGAAATGGACTTTTAGCAAAAGGGAAAAAAGCTAGTACTCCATGTTTTATTAATTCCCATTTAATAGTGTTAAGTACGGATGGTATGAAGTACAAGCTCTGAGCAAAGGAGATCCCTGCTCTCTAGCCAATCTTGTCTTGACACATATGTTGTTACCCTTTCTATTCAGGCTGTTCTGATGTATTGGCAGAGACTGGTATCAGCCACCAGTGTTCCACCATCAGCCATTAACAGGATGGAAAGCAGCTAATGCCAATGTTCAAAGTAGGGGAGAACAATTTTTTTTTTAACATGTCAACCCAGCAAGGCACCAGTCCTCCTGTCGCACTGAAAGCCACTCCTGCCAGCTTCTCCAAGACCAATATATAAATTAATTATATTTCAGCCCTATTGTAGGAACTGGTGGAGGAAAATAGCAGCAAAGAACAGAAAATCACTGCACCTCCTTTTATGTTATGCTTTTACAAAGTATGTGTCATTAAAATGCTCTTAACAGCAGCGATAGATAACAAGCTAACCACTGATGCGACACATAGGCAGACTGACAGGCTGGACAGGATTAAAAGTGGTCTCTCATCATTTTATGGAAGTCCACTGATTAGCATCACATGGCTTCAAAATAGGCCTATTTGAAGTAGTATGCAATTTCATGTTACTTTCTTCTCAATCCACAAACAACAAACACCTCCAGCATCAGCACCAATATAAGATCAAAGGGTATGAGATCAAAATCAGCCATTGTCCCACTGGACAAATGTGTCCTTGGGTGCAGCCTTACATTTTATCATTTGTTGGGAATGTACAGAATTGTCTTTTTTCACTCATAAATGAAGCAGTCTTATCTCTTTTTGGTAAATTCATTAAGCTGTAACAACTGATAAGTGACATGCTGACATGAAAATCAGAACTTTTCTGATGAAAAGCAACTGAGTTCAATTTTACACTTTTAGCTCACAATTTTGTTTGAAAACACCTCAGAGGGTTTCACAGCTTGATTCAAGTTGTATTTAGGTATAACAAAAAGTTCATTTATTTTTAGATCAGAAATTCCAGGATAGATATTCCCACACTTTGGCATTTGGGAAGGCATTCATGAAATGATTGATTACTGATACTATAGGTTTTAAGGTCATGAATAATTCATGCTAACCCAGGCATAACTTCCTTCCTTTAATTGGTCTCTACATGTCATATACAGAGCAGTTCACCGGGGAGCAGCCAGAGCTATCATATGCTTCATTCAAAATCTTTCTATACATGATTGAAAGGAATTCTTTATTCCTGACATAATGGGTAGTTACTCATGACTAGAAACACACAAGTTTAGAAATAGAAATTTCAAAATTGCACAAGGTTCATTCCTTTTTTTTTTTAAATAGCACCAGTGCAAGCTTTTCAGCATGATCATTACTGATTCACATCCTGGCCCAAAATTTACTCTCTTTAGATGATCTATACCTAGCAAAATCACTAGACAAATGATACATGAAATTCAAAGGATGTCTTCAAGCCTGAAATGTATCGAATCTTCCTTTTTCTTGCACTCAGGCTATCTTGAGAAATGTCATCACAGAGGTAAGTAGGATCCAAGGTAAACCAGGGCAGGGGAGCTGCTTGATGAACTATGTGAAGAAATCTCTGGCCTCCAATACTCCCAGGTGTAAGTCACTATGGGAAACAGTGGCAATCCACAATGATGATGATAGATTAATAAACCTCTCAATATTTCTCATTCTATTTATGAAAATGAGCTAATCACCCAATGCTAAAAAAAAAAAGAAATGAGAACCCATAACTTAGTCCATAAAGCCACATTGCATATCAAAGTAGACAATAGGTATTAAAAGTTGATGCAAGAACTTTAAAAAAATATCTAATTGACCCCTGAAACTTAAAAAAGATGGTGTTGAAGGAGACAGGACTCACTGATGTCTCCTGGAGAAAGCCCGACTATGAAAGGAGAGCAATAAGATGCACAAGCAGTAGAAGGGCTCAGTGTCACCATAGATGCTCCTCCCAGTTGCATCAAGAAAGTATTTGGAAATTCTGGCAATGGCTGGGATAAAAGAGAATAAGTAGGGGGGGATAAATAAGGGTAATCTGTTTTGCTGTTACTGCTGAACACATCTTCATCACCCCCCTTTGGTCAGAGCCAACATCTCACATTACCAAGCTAGGATCATTAATTTAACTGTCTGCTACCAGCCATCATTTTATTTTTTTATGATGTGGAATCTATTGAAGGGAAACAATGACAAAATTACAATAGAGAATAATAAGAGTCTGAGAGCATTTTCTACAGAATATGCCATGGAATACAAGCTAAGTAATTACAATCATTCTGTGTTGAAATCAGGATTCATCAATTCTTGTGCAAATTTATTTTGAGGCTAGGAAGTAGGAAGTGTTGTGGCTTGAAAAAAATAAACAGCTGTTACATGAGCAATGCCAAAATCTGCAACTCTCTGTTGCTATTTTTAATTAATGTCTTGCTTCTGTTTATATATGTCCTAAAATAAGGGCTGCTTGGTGCTACAGCATGAGAAGTAAGAATCTGATGGCCCTAAAGGGAAAAGGAGGATGAAATTTACCCTATCCTACAGAAATTTTACATTGGGATGTAGTACCCAAACAAAATGTTGCTGGCACAACCCCAGTAGCCCAACAAATCATAAGAGAGTAGCCAATATTAATGTACTAAACCAATGCCCTACCACTAGCTAGGCTGAAAATGAAGGATGTCAAAACATTGGAGTGCAATTAAATTCCACCCTACTACCAGGAAATGTAGCTTAGCATAGAACTTGATTTTTAACTCACAAGAAGTAAATGAGAGTTGTTGAGGAGAAGAATAACCTTCTGAAGAGACACTTCTGAACCTGAAGATATGAATCTGGGCCGGGGAATCAATTTCCTGAGCGCTCTCCCACCTTCCACTCGATCAATAACCCTGATCCAAAGACATGCACTTTTTCTTATTGTTAAGATACACCTGTTCTCCAAAATACTTTTGACATGTGCTTTCCTTGTGTTCCCTTTCAGTATTTATGACATGTCATCTTCCACACTGAAATGATAATGGCTTTCCTAAAAGTGACTCACCACAAAATGTACTTGAAAGATGCTGGAAAGGAGGCAAGACCAGCCAATGGTACCAGATGACCATTAATGATCAGCCTGGCTGTTCCTGTCTCCAGAGCTCCTTTGTGCTCCTCAAAAAACTCTGACAAACTGGATAGATCCACCATTGATGCAGGGAACTCATCATGCTCTTCATCTCTTTCACTCTAGAAAGAGGTGCCCATTGTAGCAAATCAAATTGCAGGACTTAGAACTCTTCACTGTGTCCCAAAAAAAAGTTGGCCAGTTTATTTGTCAAAATATCTCCATCCAATACCCTGTGAGCCTCACCTTTTTCTGCACATGACATCTCAGATGATAAGGGTGATTCGTTCCATGTTAAATTTCACCCAATCCTTTAAGTGCAGTAACTTTTCTAAGTTGAAGTATTGTATATCAAAGTGAACAATCTGCCAATAGCTCCTCTCCAGGTATACCAACATGACTGAGTGCATATAACAGGTTGTCTCAGTGGAGAAATCAGTTTTTTGTAGCTCTTAACAGATGTTACTTGGGATGCTTTATGCTCTGGTTACATTTTTAATCACTGATATTTTTTCATTTTTTGTAGGGTTCAAGCCTAACTCTCCCTTTTTGCAGTTTTTGTCATAATGTGTATGTGATTATTAAAAGAGCAACAGGGAGATTCAGTGCAGAGGATATGCACATATGCACTTGGTCAAATACACTGGTATGCTTTAATTTAATAAACACAAAGTACTCATAATAACAAGATAAAAGAAATTAACCAAAAAACAATTTCCTCCTTGAAATTGCCCGAGCACTGTCTCAACTCTGACATATTTGAGCCCACCAAGGAGATGTACCTGGCAAGGAGCATCACCCAGATACCTAGTTTACTATGATTTTCCATACTTCAACTAGCAAATGTTGTCCTTGAAGCACTTGATGAAAATTTTTTAAACTTGGAAGAAATCTTCGTGATTCATTTGAGATGCCATGTGAGCCATGCACTTGACATGCAAGATGAGGCTCACAGAATATCAAAAATAGAGATACTTTAACAGATATAAACCAGTTCCCTATTTTTGAGACATTGTATAGTCACCTCATTGGTCTTATCATGTCTACCTTATATATAATAGGAAGTGCAGGATTCAGAGGCAGCTCATCATCATAATCTATTGGAAGTTCAACAGGAGCAGAGACATTCAGACAATGCTGGCAGCTGATGATATTTGGTCCCCAATATGATGGATTCTCCCAGATGCATGCATCATGGTAGAGCCCTAAAATCAAGTCATCACCTTGAAGCTATCTATAGAGAAATCTGATAATCATAGTACATCAAATGCAATATCCTCATTGCACTTGCCATTGAGATGAAGAGAAAAGGCCTCCAATATGGGTAGTGTCAGAAGTCTGTAATTCCTCATTATGGGATGGATGAGATGTTGCATATGCTGAAGTATAACTTTTTGAGTTGTCCCATGGTAAGTGACCAAAACACAAAAACCCAACAACAATGTGAAAAGAGTGCTGATGGTGCACCATAAAGTCTGCAGCCTCAAGCACTTTCTAAAACTCAGATATGAAAAGCAAGTATGGCCTGGATGGCCTTCAGTTCTTTCACATTCATAGGTTTCTTTCAAATTCTTCTCCAAAATAGCATTCCATTGATTCTGTGATACACCTTGCCTGTTTGCCAAGCTCCTCACTTCTTGAAATAATTCCTTCAGGTCCATCTATGCCTCAGTCCAGGTCTAGAACAAAAAAGTCCATGACCTTCACCCACAAAGAGTCCGTCCCAGTCTCTTATCAGTAGGTTTAAGTTACACTTAACTGTTAGAAATATAAGCCTTTTGCTACAACATATTACTACAATGACTTGAGGATGACTTCATACACCCCAATAAGCTGCCACCACTGGCATTTCAACTTTAGTGGCTTCTTGAGTTTGCAAAAGTAGCCCTACCTTTGACCTAAGGCACTAGAGCAGGACTAGCCAGTCACCTCATCAGAAATAGGTGCTGCCTGCAAAGCCATAGCCAACATCTATTCTGCAATGAAGGAAACCTTAATTTATTTTACATTTGTCAATGCCATTTTCCACCATAAGAATGCATGAATTCATCCCAAAATCACTGTAGGCCTACAGCTTCATTTATGGAGAGTGACATCCTAATACTGAAATCTCATTTAAATGAAAGATTCTATTCAAGATATAATAGCCTTTTAGCTGAAAAGATCTTCTTCCCCATGAGACCCCAGAGATTTATAAAGGATCAATAAATAAAAGAGGTTTTAGCATTTCAGCCTTATTTAGGGTGACCAGATTTTTTTCTGGAAAAACAGGAGCATTTTCAAGAAAATCCAAGAATATTTATCCTGCAATGGGAAAAAACTGGGACATCAGGATGGAAAGGAAAATTCAAATTGGGACATAGCCTGAAAAACCGGGACCTATGGTCACCTTAGTCTTGATGTCTTGCGGAAGCGCCAAAGGTCGATTTCCTCCAATTGAACTACATCCCTAACAAATGGCATACTGTGCATACATTTTTAATTGGCAAGGCCTCGCTCACCTCGTTAGTCCAGTGATCAAGTTCAATAGGGTGATTTAGGGTATGGGATGCCAACCCAGTCACTGACAGGTGACGTTACGTGCTCGCCCTTTCACCATTGTATGCTAAAGCCTATGCCTAAATGCAACTCATTTGATAGCAGCGAATCAAATTTAGTTCCAACTTGCCAATGAATAACACAAACTCTTGCATAACAATCTTTCAAGGCGGAGCATGCGATAATGTGAATAGCACGTGGAGGGGTATGTAGAGTGCCAGCTTTTCCGGTCCCTGTCAGTGTTGCTGAAACATGAGTGTCATTGCAACTTGCGAGTCTAAGAAAGAGACGCCTCAGGCAACTGCTATAAGTTTGATACTTCAAACATAAACATTGTGACTAGTTTCCCTCACCCAAGGAGATCTCTTGAGGGAGAGAGAAGAGTAGGCCAAGACAGAAAAATCTGACCCAACACACCGCTTTGTTATTCCTCCGCTCTTAAGTTCGGTGTTTCTTTGCTGCAATGCGCACAGACGTCATGGCAAGTACGAAATATTGCTACAGACACGAGTGGGCTTGCATCATTTCACTCTACTGAAGTTATTAAACCTCTGATAATGAGGCATCCTATACATAACATCGACCTACAACCGATCCCTTGTGATCGCATAAACACTATGCATGCTATTCCGTTTTGGTAGGGATTAGTTGATTACTGCCACAGCTAACACGGAAATATGTCTCCCTCAAAATGCCCCCTCATCTCCTAATAAAATGTGATCATATCCCACAATTGATTGCACTTCTTTTTTCTCACCTGCAATTCCAACTTCTAGCATATATTTATTTCTTGAACTCAGTCAATCACTGCCAAATCCTGCTATCGATGCGTCCTTCGTGCGAGAGAGAGAGAGAGAGAGAGAAAAAAAACTTATTTTCTTAACCCTCTTCATGATCCTCGAGGCATCTAGACCGATCTCATGCTGTCTTTTGCCATTTACCTCGTGGAGGCCAATTGGAAAAACCGAATGAGATCCTCATGAGATTTCACATCTTTTCCATGAGGACGTTTCGCAACCTCATGAGGAACCTCACAATCCTCATGGGAAATTCGGCAATCTCGAACTTATCATGAGGTTTTTTCAACACGGTAGGACAGGCGGCTTCTAGGCAATGCGTACAGGTGGTGTTTTGCATTATCACTAGCGGTAGGGTGGTGAAAGGAAATTTTTTTGCAATTTGTCCTCAAGTATTGATATTGCCGGTGAAAGGGATAAGGCTTCAGGGAGGCAATTATTGCGAAGAAACGTTCGTGTCTTTGTCAATGAAAATCTTTTTCCAATGTTGTGGGTGTGGCATGAATTAAAACTTCACTGAATTGTATAGTTGCTCACATTTGCGATAAATTGAGCATCCATTTGGTATTGAGAGTAATTCATTCCCTAACAAGTAAAACATAAAATAAACTTGAGACGACGAAACTCTGATGGAGTAACTCGGCGGAATGGATGGACCGGTGCAATACGCGAATCTGACTACTGTAGTGTCTTTCGCATACGCAATTATGAATACCGTAATCAATTTTGCATAGCTGACTTTACTACCAAAGTGCTTTTTGCGTTCTCCCATTCAGCTATGGTAGTTACATCAGCGTACGCAAATGTTACTTCGCCCACGCCAAAATGACTCCTTTAACCCTTATCCGGGCAAGCTTATTATTGTGACACAAACGGGCAAGGCCAAACATTTTTATAATTTTTTTCCTTAAAAGCAAATCCAAACTTTAAAAGTTCGTTTCTGAATCTATGGATGACTGTCTATGAAACCCATATCAAATTT
>CAJPEV010001780.1:0-57694 GCA_905338385.1 Darwinula stevensoni | reverse complement strand
CTATTTTATAGGTTCCACCCCGTGTGCAGATTGAGTCCGTGGCTAAAAGAAGATAGGACTAATATGTAGAATATTTAAAAGGAAGCTTAAAGTGTTTTCGTTTTCAGATGCTGAGAGAAACGTTTGGCTGAAGAAAATTTCGGAAGATTTAGTACTCTTTTTTTTTATGAAGTTCTCATGGTTGTGGCCATGTGAAGCGGGAGCATGTCCGAGACCGCGCATTTGGCCGAGGTGATGGAATCGACGCAAATCAAATGCGAAGAACCATTCCTTCTCGATGCCTATTGCGAGTCGGACGGCTTTCCCTGCACGAGTCCGTTTCATGTGGGTGAGACGGTAACTCTCGGTGACACCCGAAACGAGCCAGAGAGCATAGACGTCCTCTTCGATGGCATCGACCGGGTACCAACGGTGGCCCCTGGCGACCCGCTCCAGGTCATCAAAGAAGAAGAGGAGCAAGAAGACTTCCAGATTGCTTGCAGAAAGCTTCCAAACGTCATCGGAGGCTTCTGGAGTGGTATGGAAGACTCGGTCGAAGATTTCCATAATACTGGCTTGGATTGCCGAAGTAGTTACGAGGATTTGATATGCACTCAAACCATCCAACAGACGCTGGGTGGAGTTGATGCCACTAACATCCTGCAAGCAAAAGACATTCAGCTCGATGCGAACGTGATACCACCTGAACCAACGTATGATGAGAACATTGAAATGAACTTGGCAGGCTTAGGGAATCCATATGGCATCGACTTTGAACACAATATAAAGTATGCGGAGCTCCCTAAAGAAAATGCCAATCATGTGGACACCATCCCCACAAGGTTTCGAGCCCCCAGGTGGAATCCTAAACCGCCAGTCATGAATCCTCACCTCATGAGCACCTTCGGGAGACCCCGAGACGCGCCCACTGTGAATTGGAACCCGACTTCCTCGACCAAAATGCCCCTCTCGACCTGCATCAAATTTCTGTCCAGGAACAACACACTCGGAAGCAGCAAGATGGACTTACTTGGGAATTTTCAGTTGAGGATTCCCAGTGCGCACAGAGGTAAAAAGCAAACTCGGCTGAGCGAAGCAGAAAAACAGTTGTTGGTACGTCTCTTCGGCGACTCCATTTCGGAGTTCATCGAAACTGTCCCCACATATAGTGGCGGGAGCAGCAAAAAGAAGAGTTCCAAAGACTCAAGAACGAACGCCACAAAAGTTGAGCGTGTGGACCCGGAACAGCTAGAGATTGAGAAACAGGTCGCACTACTCGAAGGAAGGCAAGAAGACGCCAATCGTTTGGTGGCAGAACAGATTGACTCAGACCCTTTTCTCCAAGAGTCGAGCTCCAGGCCTCTGACAGTTCAGGGATCGTTCAACCTGGTGCATTCCCAAGGCAGCAAGTACAGTAACGTGGGCGATCCGAATGTCTTCGTGAAGAGACCCAACAATACCCACACCTTCCGAGAGCAGCCGTCCAAACCAGGAGAGGAGTGGGTTCAAGATGTCACGGCGTCGAAGGACGAGAGGTATGAAGAGGCTCGGCGGATCTTCCGTCGGAAAACGCGCACCCTGTGGCGATACATGCAGGTGCGGATGAACCCGCGTTGTCTGTCGGAGGAGATCGAACATCTCTGGGAGATGATGCCAGACGAGGAGAAGCAAGTCTTCTTCATGGAGGCCCAATACAACGTCATGGGAATGAGGAGGAGCCTCGATTCTCCCACTGTTCTCAACTCTCTCTTGTCCCAGACAGGTGAGTGGACAGCTTTTGTCCCTTTCGAAAAGATAATTTATGCTGACTTCGGTGGAACGGGCGAGTTTTCCTTTTCGATGTACTTTCAGTTTTAACTCTCTAACAGCGTTGTTGAATTAAATGCAAGGTACGTTTGCCGTGCCCTAACGAGCAACCTCTCAGTGTAAGAAATGTCGATGAACGGACAGAATTAGACAGAATGTCTGTGAATTGATCGCGTCGGACTGGAACAGACAAGCCGTTTCATTAAGTGGGCCAAAATATGAAATTGCACATTGTGAACTGCGAAAGTAAAACAAAAAAGAACATACATTTTTTCTTTCTCTTTGCTTCAGCTAAAATGAAATCCAATCACACTAGATGTGATCCACACCTGGAAGGTAGCGAAGTTCTAGGTAAGGCCATGACCCAAAAGGAACGAGAAAGAGTGGTAGCAGAGGTCAAGAAAAGGGAGAAGAACCATTCCGGGAGCAAGAGCATACGGGACGTTCTTGCGGTCCATAAGATTAATCCCATCGCCGAAAGGGCAGAGCAGGACAGCTCCTCTGACAGCAGCAAGAATGAGATTGTCCGCGAAGTCGCAGAGCCTGCGGTTGCCATTCGACAGACGTGCAAACGAAGTGAGACCATCTGTGCCGTGCAGACGCGATTGCGCAGGAAGAGAATGCGCAAGGTGATAATCAAGCCATTTCTATTGGACGAGAATCACGATAAGCCCAAGCGGACCTATGTGCGTCGCAAGATAGAGATGAAACGAAGGGAGCGGGCTCCTTCGACTAAATGATGACCGAAAACGTGCGAAACGTGTGTGCGATCCATTTCCAGTTTGCAAACATCTCAAACATTTTTTAATTAAACAATTTGAAACTTTGAGGCAAGAGCGTCTGATTCCTTTTGGCTTTGTGTGAAATGATTTCATATCGGCACCTTACTTGAAACGTGAAGGAATTTCATACAATCTGGTGGTAATTTTTATTTCGTCTTGCATATCATAATAAATTTTAACATGCAAGACAGTTATGCCACTCTGTTGAGATAAAAAAAAGAGATGGAAATGTAAGCCCATTAACTCGAAAATTTTACCGTTAGAATATCATTATTAATATATTTTGATTTCGCTTCAAGTGACATTACATTGTTACGATGAGGTATTCTCCTGGAATCATGGATCACTCTCATATGGAGGTTTGAGTTATTTGGATTTTATTTTGGCTATCAGTAGGAGAGATCATGGATCATGGGTGAAATTTCGCTTTATAATCAAATGATAATGAATAAACTTTGAGCGTCCCTCGGGAAATGCTTTCATCATCGCTGGTTAAAATTTTAGGAACACGGAGTTCCCTCGATCCAATGCCCGATGNTAAAATTTTAGGAACACGGAGTTCCCTCGATCCAATGCCCGATGAATGTGATTGCGAGTAGAAGGAAAGGAAGTAGAGAAGTAGAAGAGGCATTGAAGGTAAGACTAGAAGATGAGAGCCTTCACATTCAGTTTGTTGGTTTGATAAGGGAAAACTGCAAAACTCGAGTGGTTTTTGGCAGGGAGTCGAGACAAGAGAGGAGCCTCTCTCCTCCCTCAACATCCACCATGCTGCACAACAATGAAATGCCCCGAGAAATACCAGCCGAAAAAAGAGGGGGACACGAGCAGGGTTAAAATGAAAGATTGTCTGGTTGAGTCGAATGGAGAAGGTTAGAAATAAAAACGAGTAGAAGTCGAACTTCGAAGTTCGAACTAGAAGTTCACGAAGCATAAATTAAAGATTTGGATAGAGACGCGAAGAGGAATTTTTGCCCCTGACATCACGTGCCGAGGTCAAGTATTCGTGTCGAATTGGATCGGCCTAACGTTGAGGAGTGGGTTTTTAAGCGCGCCTTGCGCTGGGGAGTGAGTTTGTTTCGCGACAAGGAGGCTTTTCTGCAATAGCGTAATCTGATGTTTCAGAGGCAAGTTCTCTGTAAAGTTACTTTGCTTAATTGTCAAATACGATACAAAGAGTGTCTACAAAGGTTCAGTTGCAATATTTGCGCAGATTTATTGAAATTTTATTGAATTGAAATGAGAAAAATAAATATTAGCGGAAAAAAGCACCCTTGGCTTACGTCACACACTCAGCATTGCTTCAGGGTGTGGCATTCCGCAAAGCATAATACACGGTATACACACTGGTGACGAGGGTCTCTAGTCTTTTTCTCCTGCTTTGTGATGCGTTAGCACACGACGCAAACCTTTAGTGTATTTTTTCTCGTTGGCTTAGGCAGGATCTGCTCTGGAAAGAGTCTTCCAGTGAATCTCAGAGGGTCGTCGGCGTCCTTTGCTCGTCTCCCTCCTTTTTGTCACTTTCTGGGGGTGCTCGTTTCCTCCAAGATTTGCTGGATCAAATTGAATCGAACTTCGAAAGCTGCGGCTTACGGGCACTGTCCACGGAGCTCATTTGCATGTCTGCTTTGTCCACTTGCCCCACGTTCGCGTTGTAGTCGAGGACACAAACGGGCTTCTTTTTCTTCTCCCCAGTTGCGTGATCGACTTGGTCGGTCTCTACGATATGGATTGCCGTTAAAATAATTACGTGAAACTTGTCATGCCACTTGACAGCAAGAATGGAGGCTGAGTGCACACTGACACCTTCACCTTTCTTCATCTTCAGAAATGGTGGTGTTCCCTTTCTGGTTCCCCGAATCGTGCCACAGCAACATGTCTTCTGATCGTGCAGCTTCCGGACCAGCATCGGGCTTGTGTACCAGTTGTTGCTGTAAAGGCCGTAACCCTTACCCGATGTGTCGTCTCCAAGCAGGCTCAGTACCATGGATCCGTACGCTCCAACGTCATAGGAAAGTTCGACTTCATTTTCACCTCCTTTCAGCTCCAAATCTAAAACATATCCTGTCTCGCAATCACATTTTGTTCCCCCCCCCCCCCCCCCCCCCCCCCCCAGCTGTGATAGTTATGGACAAGAAAGTCTATTTTACCTCCCCCCCCCCATAATTCATCCGTTTATTTTCCTGTTTCTGATAGAATGAACAGATACCGATTAAAATTCCTCGATTCGTTTATACCCCTAGCTCGTTAACTAGGATTGGCTGACGAACGGAGAAGAGGAAGTGCTCGAGAAACTTCCCTGATCCTCTCAATTCGTAGGGATAGGGGGGGCTTAGTAAAACATTATGTTCTCTTGACTCCCAACTTCAGGAAGTTTAAGTCTCTGCAGTGACTCCGACTGACCTGAAGGCAGCCTTGTACAGAACCGAAGAGAAATTAGCATTATGGAGCGATGCTGCTCCCTACGCATAGAAGCGAAGGAGGTAGTTGCAGAAGGGAACTGAAGATGTCGCATGTACGCAATTCAGTCTGTGCATGTTCAGTCTGTGCATTCATGTCTGTGCAGTTCGGTGCATGCTAAAGGACCCTCAGTTTAGTGAGATTCTGCTTGAATGTATTTTAGTTCGTAAGTTCCCTCTCCTGTTGGTAGTCAAGTAAATTTTATTAAAAACTTGCCATATTCTCGTTGGAAACGAATTTTCTTACGAACGATATTGCTGGCTATTAGATTTTTAAGCTCTACACATTCTCTCATTTGTGTCGAAAGCATCAAACGCACTTCCCGTTCCCAAACAGTACTCGACCGTTGAAATGATATCATGGATGGAAAATTCAGAGAAAATTCAGTGCAAGCTTCTTGAGAATTCATTTCGTTCTGTTGGTGGAGCGGATGAGGAAGGAGATCGAACAATATGCAAATCCTGATTAGCGGGGAGAGAAAATTAATGAAGTTGACTCACTCTCTTGCGAATTCAATTGAAAGAAGAAGCGATCTTCTCCGTTCTTCAATCTGCTTCTCCCTCCTTATTTACATGTTGCAAAGACGGAAACAATATGCTGGAAGAGGAGGCGACGGCGGGTTTTCATTTCCAGTTTCTTTTCTCTTTTTCCATCTTGAAATATGCGTAGGCCGGATCTCCAGTGATCGGATCTTTCCAGGCAATTAAGCCGATTATTCCTCCTCCTTCTCTACCGGGGATTACATCCCCTTTAATTCCCTTCCGCCCTGCTTTTCATTCCGGGGATAAATCGTAGTTTTTTTTTCCGTCGCACGTGGTCGTGGTCCTTCCTCTGTGTGCAACGGGGCCCTCTAGCGAGACGAGGAGAACAGAACGTAAAGTCCATTTGTTTTATGGCCACTTTTTATGGGGAGAGATTTCCGTAAAGATGACAATGAGGAGCGGAGGCGGCGGCTCGTGGATAGTCTTCCAGGGCGGCGCCAGCTGCCTCCCTGCAAGTCTTCCTTCGAAGTCTCGAGTCTGCAAGTCATTCCATCCGTCCAAGAGAATATCGGTGCGCCTAGATCGGTTATGTGAGCCTTCGCGAAAATTTAGATTCTCGTCATCGACGATCGTTTCAAATTGCTGGGGACGTACTGCAAATTTTAAATTGAAGTTTGGGTTAATTTCACTGAAAAGACTGTGTTCGAGCATGGCAAAGAAAATACTCAAAGAAATTCTTTTGATTTAAAGTTCGATGATGAGAGGGAGGCAAGCATTAGGAGTCCAGCTCCGCCCTTGTGGGGAGGCAGGCGGCACCGGAGAAAAGGGGAATAGAAGGGATAAATTTCAAATCATAATGGGAAGGGGTGAGGGGGGAAAAGGGGGGGAGGGGAATAGAGGTTGAAACGGGATTGAAGGGCTTTTTTTTCTCTTCCCTAGGATCAGGTTTCACGAACTCGCCCATCGGAGAAAACTTGCAGCAACGAAGAAACGTGCAGGGATTGGCAGAATCAGTCGGAAAACACTGTCACATCGTATCTGCCCGGAAACATATTTGGCCAATAATCCCCCTCTTGCAGATTATGACCGTGCCATCATCGGAGAGTGGATACTCCACATCCGAAAGGAGGGGGGGATTTCTGCACGAAGGTTGAAGGGTGCTCCGGGCACCTTTTCTGTAATCTTTTCAATAATGGAGAAAGGAGTGCGTGTTCGGGTGTCCCCTGGGAAAGGCCCTCGATTACCCTCGTGTGTCTCCTCTCTTCCTCTCCTAAATGGATCGGAGACGACATATCTCCGCCTTTTCTCTTATATACTTACTTCCCCCTTCTCTCTTTCCCCTCTCATCCTTCATCCTTGATATCCTTCGGCCCGACTGTCTCCGTTCCCATCGCCCCAGAGATCGTCACGAAGGAAGAGGGATCTCTTCCTCGCACGGTCCGTTAGCGAAACGAGAGAAAATCCTAGAGAATAACAACACCATGCAGGAGGAGGAGAATATACATATATATTGGAGGCTTTAACAGACACATGATAGACGTTTTAAAAAATAACGTTGGCATATAAAACGATGAAAAATAAGATGGCTAGTCCTCACGAATTAGAAAATGGTCTGTCAACGAAGTCATGGAATATGGCATATGGAATTAATGTACAGGTTTAGTACAGTGCAAAGTTGTTTACCGTGTTCAGACAGTTATAATATGCTAAATATACATCGTAGAGCTGCAATATTTGGAGTGAACACTAATGAGACCATGGGGAAGAGGAATGTTGGGCCATCAGATATGGCCACCAGGATTTGCTCAATAGCTATATTAGCTTCATTTGCTCCCTTCATGTCTACGATTGCTTGCATTCGTGATATTTAATGATAGTCGGCTGACGCGAAACTGCGTCATCCCGGGGGGGACACCAACCCACATTCTGTCGCCGAACAACCATTGCATTCCGCGAAGGTGACGGTTTGTTGTGGTTTCACAAGGAACTTCATTATTGCAAGAAACAATCTTTGTGCAAGATGGGGCTCCTCCTCACATTGAACGAACTGTAAAACCGCACTTGCAGACGTCCTTTGGTGACCGGATATTCAGCCGCCATTTTTCGAACACGTGGTCGCCTTGGACCTCAGACAAGCAATTAAAAATCATGTGGCCATGTTGAATGTTGGACAGCTTCGGTTAGCCGTCTATCATCGCATATCACGAATGCGAGCAATCGTTGACACGAAGGGAGCAAATGAAGCAAATATAGCTATCAAGCAAATGCTGGTGGCCATATCCGATGACCATGCATTCTTCTTCCCCATGGTCTCATTAGTGTTCATGCCAAATATTGCAGCTCTACGATGCATAGTTTGCATATTATAACTGTCTGAACACAGTAAGAAACTATATGCTGTAATAACCCTGTGTATTGCATACAAAATAAGAAGAAACATGGACGGTCATAACAATAGGAGTCCCTGTGATGAAGTCGAGCCATCTTGAAGCATACTGATTAAAACTCCGTCATTACAGAATCGGATATAATAAATTTCTCCTTCGAAAGAAAGAATGTTGAATGTCCAGCTGTCTGCCATAACGTTAAAAAGTTACGTTCACAACGAACTCCTCCTTTTAGCGTAATAATTGCACTGTCTCAACCACAGCCTCTTCTTCGTACCGGGAGTTAACTGTATTTAGTTTGCGTCATTGCTCCATACGAGAGTGTTTGATTATCCGATGTGCTCATCGGTTGTGTACTGCCATAAGTCATTAACCTCTTCTGGATACGGGTATTTCATGTGGAAACATTCCTTCAATGTGTAATCATATCTGGTTCGCAGAGCATTTTTAGTTGATTTCTAATTATGACTTGCCGTCTCCCGGGTATCACTTATAATCAGTTAAAATTTCATACTGAGACCTTGGCTTACCCTAGGTTTACATGTTTCAGGATGCCAAAAGGCACTTTCCCAAAAGTGTTGACATTTTGTGAAAGGTGCCCCTCCCCCCTCTTCCTAATGACAAATGAAACCGATTTTGTCTGTTTTCAGAAAACCTCTCCATTGACCGCAGACATCTGCTGCCAAGGATCCCCAGGGTAAATCGATGAAGCATGGCGGAATGAAAAGTCGTAACAAAAAATATTAATTACATGGTAAATATATTTTTGCTGACGCTACCCTTGCGAACGATTTGGCTCTCGATGCAATATCGATCTCTTCCAGCAAATATCTAAGAGAGATCCGTTAAGACAGAAGACAGACGATGGAGATGTAGGAGGGGGGGCTGTACATACATAAGTATGGTTGGAAGAGGCTCTGGGAACCATTTCCGGTTCCGCTCTTCAACCCGACGCGAGCGAGAAATCCATTTTCCTCCTTCTCCCCCACTCTCAAGAAAGAAAGGAAGGAAGGAAGAGGGGCAAGTCTTCCGTATATGAAAGGGGGGGGGAGAAGTAAAAAATCTATATCCCGCCGAAATCACCACACCCGTCAAGGGGATGACGGATGGGTGAAGGGAAGGAATTTCATTTGAGAAAAGGGGCTTCGGGGCCGGGGCTAGCCGCGAAAAGGACGGCACCCAGAGCCAAGGCAGCAATCAGGCTAATGGAAGACACAAGGAAGACTATTCCCCATGGAAGAGCATGGGGGGAAAAAAAGAGTGGGGGCCTAAAATCAAGACGGCAGAGATTGGGCGAGCAGGGAAATTGGATGGAGAGGAGGAGGGGGAAAGTTATCGGCAGGGAGCAGAGAAGAGAACAGAGAGAGAGAGAGAGAAAGAGAGAGAGAGAGAGAGAGAGAGAGAACAAAAAGAAAAATAGAGGGGGAGAGGGCGTTCTGGACCAGTGGAGCGTTCCGCGGCTACTAGAGGGAAAAGAAAGGGGAAGATCAAGAAGAGGAAGGCTTTTGCGGAAGCCGGCCGCCATCCCGTAATCTTGACAGCTCGGGCAAGTCTTCCCCTCCGGAAGCGGAGGGAAGACTTGCCCTCAGCCGACTCGCCTTTGCCCTTCCGCCCTTCCTCTTCGCCACCTATCCCCGCAAGGTCGCGAAAAAGGGCAAATTCGATTCACAATATCATGGTTTTACTCGTGCTTTGAATCTCAAGGTATACAACGCGCAATGGAAATATATGTATGCGAAAATTTCTTCGAGATTCAAAATCGGACGAATATCAAATTTAAACAAGAATAAGTAACAATGAATAGAAGTAATTGTAACAGTAATACGGTCGACTCCACTCATTAGAATCCCCCCGAATGGAACACTCCGCTTAATAGAATACCATTGCGTGGTACCGATGTTTTAACCGTACAGTAAGATGCATTATAAGAGCATCGCATAGAGCAAGGGTGCACAACATACGGGGCCCGCGAGGCCCTTTCCCGCGGCCAGCCACGACTGGTGGCGTTGTGCTACTATGGCTCCTGCTTTGTTGGCCACAGCTATGGAAGTAAGTCATAGGAATAGTTGCGACCCGCGGTAGATGAATAAAAATCGTAAGTGGCCCTCACAGTCTTTTGAGTTGTGCACCCCTGGCATAGAGGAATGCCTTAGAACAGTGGTGCACAACCTTTTCCCAGTAGAGGGCCAAAATGTAGATTTCGGCTCATGTTTTAGGGGATGGAGGGCCGCAGACCCTCGAACATGAGCATAAATAGGCCGCATATAAATATGGATCTTTAGAGACCGGAGACATCCAAGGGGCCGCAAAAAGGGTCTCTGCGGGCCGCGGGTTGTGCATCACTGCCTTAGAATAACCCGCCCAAATGAATAAACCTTTCTTTAAAAAAAAAAAAAAAGAAATACTTTTTTTTAATAGCTGAAAAAAAAGTTTAATTTGCCTTCTCCGCGCTCTCGGAAGGTTCCCACTAGCCCGTATCCTTGGCACCCTCTTGCTCCATGGAACCGAGATTATGTAAAGCTGCTACTTCACCTTCCCACGAATCGAGGGCCAGGACTGGAGGGAATTCAAGCACAGCCAGTCCGAGAAATTGGAGTGTCTGTATAAGTTGGAGATGCGGAAACCAGGCAAATAAGCCTGCCTTTTTCGGGTGATTGTGAAAGGAAGTTCACCTTTACGATGAAATGAGCTCATAATAAACAGATCTGCACATTCAGAAAAAGGAAAGGGGAAAGGGGAGATCTCAGTTCGGCCTAAAAGACTACAGCACTGAAAGCCCATCAAACGAAACGAATAGAAGAAATAATAGCCAAAAATTATGAAGAGCAAAAGAGAGGATGTACATTTAAAATATAGGCAGAGGAAAAATAGGTGCAAAAATACAGTATGTACGGAAGAAAATAGAAAAACAAGAATGCACAAACAGAAAAATGAGAAGAAATTAGCCAGGAAAAACTACGAGTGCGAATAAATCTACAATAAAAAAGTATTTTAAATATTGACGAATGCCAAAAATGGGTACTTTACTACTCCATATCATAAAAAATATTCCTGAAGAACGAAGAAGTACAGCGCGATGGTTTCGATTATTGGAATACTCCGGATTATCGAATAAAGTTCGCTGGTCCCAGGAGTATTCCAATATTCTGACTGTACTAATAATAGCAGTAATAGAAACAGTAGTAGTAATAGAAGATGGAGTAAGAAGACCGTAAGTGATAACATTTTTAAAAAATTCTTTGATATTTATTCATATTGATAAATCTGCCTAAATATATGAACACCCATTCATATGGCTGTCGTCGATGGTTAGGCAAAAGGTACGGAAATGTTATTTTGACTTGTTTTAAAGAAACAAAATTTTCTCTTTTTCAGATTGATTATAGAAAGTGGGGGAAAGTTCACCTCGCTTTGCAAATATTCTTTAACATTCCTGTCCTTTTCCAGTTCAAAATATATGCGGATTCTTGCCCTCTTGATAAAGTTATTAAATGCATATTCGCTCTTTCGCCAGATCGTCGGAATCACTGAGTAAAGTAGAGATGATCTTAAATGCCTCGAATGGGAAGAATCTCGTCTGGATTCGAGCTTCCGGACGGCAGTACAAAATTAGGGTGAATGGTCAAGATGTCGCGGAGTCGGGAAGACTTGTGTCGGTGTCAATTCCGAGGAAGGGGGATTTTTCAATCCACGGATCCCATTAACGAAGCCGTCAAGTACAAGAGGAGCCACACCCCAGGGAACTCACACTTTCATCCGCCCCCGACTGTCAAACACAGGTCTTTCGCAAAACTTCCCCCATTCCCTCGTGTTTCGAGTCGAGTTCAACGGGTGCTGGGACTTTCTAAGTCCCAGCACTTCGGAGTCCAGGGAAAAATCGGGGTGAGCACGCGACTAGTTTCTCGAAACTAAAGATCGACGAGAGTGGAGAATAAAAATCGTGGAAGCGATGATTCTTCCGGTGATCGAATGGGTCTAAAAACGCATCGTATTTTTGCGTCTTTCGATGTATACCGATTCGGAGGTCTGAGAGATTTCAACCATTCCAGTCCTTCAAGGACCTGGACAAAAGCTGGAGCCCTTGCCATGCGTGGCGACGAAACTTTCCCTCATGGATATTTTATCGGGGGAAAAGAGGGAGAAGGAGGAAGCCTGGTTCCCTGAGATACGAGGGGAAAGTCTCACGGATTAACCCCGCTGGGTTATATTCATGCTCATTCCTCTCTACAGGGATATATTCATGCTCGTTCCTCTGCATCATCCTCCTTCGTCTTGGGGTCTTCCTTTACATGACGAAATGAACTGCCGTGGGGGGAAAAAAAGGACCTCCCCAGGCGGAAATTCTCATTTTCCCCTTCGTAAGAAAAAAAAGTCGCTAGGAATCCGTGCGGGAACGAAAAAGGGCCGAGTCATCCAGTTTGATACGGGATGATGTCGCCGCAAAGGCTGTCGCATCTAAGGGTGTTGACAAACAACGCTGGCGGGATTTCATCGCACGATCCGCGGCTCCCCTTCCTATTCACACTTCACCTGGCTTCCTTCTCTATTTATTTCTCGGCGTGAGCTGCATGCGCCCCGAACCCGTCGATCAACCGCAGGCGATGAAGCTCGCCAGTTGGCAGCCTCTAATAAATCTCCGGAGCTTTCTGAAATCGATCCTCTTCTCCTCCACAGTTCGTTTCGAATTAAGAGTGACGTTACCACCTTAAGCTCTTGGACCCACTTTTGGCTTTCGCCGCGCTGCCAAAGGAATGCGTCAATTTAGGAAATTCCGGTAGAACAAAAATATGCATGTGCAAATGAGCGCAGAAATAAATGCCGTAATATATACAAATAAATTTCTGGATCTTGTTTTATATCGACAGAAAGGTAATAAAATATAAATAAATAAAAAATAAATACGTAGGGAATACTGTAGTTCTCTTCGGGTATCGTAGATGAGAGTCCATTTCCTCGGTTACCCGATTCCTCTGCCGCATCTTGCATGATTCAACATCTCCAAGAATTATATCATACATGCAAGGGATGTAGATTGATGAGAAGCACGGCGATGAAAAATGAGGCAGACCGGAAACTCGGTGAGAGGTTTTCACTCGAGGTGTAGCCTCAGAGCAATTTTTCAACCGAGAGGGGGAAACCGTCCATGACAAATGCGGGGAACGGGGGGAAATTTTTCACGGTCGTCCATTCACGGCGTTGACAACCTGGAGAAGAGAGAGGGATATTGTGCAACGCCTTATTGAAAAGGGCACCATCGGGGGGTTTTTTCAATGGCCGATTAAATAATTGCGTGGGAACCGACCTCTCTCTCGCTCTCTGTCCCTTTCAAAGGTGTTATGACTCCATTTGGTGCGATATGTATGGGGGAACCCCTCCTTTTTTGGGGGAAGCCAAAACGTTTACCGAAGGGCTTCTATGCCCTCATCCAAGTCGTAGATCCACTTCTCCCTATTTCGGTCTCCGGGGGGAACCATTCCTTCATTTTCACAATCTGTAATGACTTTCGAAAAGAAAGGATCGCAAAAAAAAAGAAAAGAATCGCAGTACCCTTTACAAGACGAAAGAAAAAAGGAGTAGAATTGTTAGGAATGATTGGGCAGACTCATAGAGCACTAGCGGGTAACTGGACGCGAAATATATATAACACGCGATCTCGATTAAATTTTGTCAGCGTGCATCTGCGTTAGTTCACGATTCACGTTAGTGCACAACAGTTCGCCGACTTTGCCAAGGGGTCCTCGGTCACTCCGTTCAGGCTCTACCCCCCTCCGACCTGCACCACTGAGCTTCTTTAACCCTGTGATTCCCCTTTAACCCAGGAACTACACACGCTAATAAATTTTGCGACCGAACACCAAACACACTTCATCCCAAAATTCCCATCGCGCCTGTGCACAAGAGCTGCACAAGCTAAGTGCAAAGATAAATAAAAAATACAAAGGGCTCTAGCAAAATTCCCTCTCATCCCATCTCTTCCTTCTACGATGGCCGTGTACAATTCAAAACTTTCAAAACAATTCAAAAATTACTTTTGTCAAAATTATTGTATGGGTTCCAATTTGAAACTCTCCTACCGATCGTATGACATACTTATTGATGCCGTTTATGATGTTACTGGTGCACTTGCTTACGTAATTGTCCATTACAGTTGTTTTCTTTGCCATATCCTCGAACTCTATGGTTGAGGGAGTCAGAAGATCATATGTAGCTGGTGAGCTACAACTTGAGGGAACCGTGTTTGGGCGTCCCCGTCTCAGAGACTGTGATATCGGTCGTGGTGTATGCGCCAAATAGGCACCTCCTTCCTATCTGTGGGCTGTATCTGAAAACCCTCTTTATATTTTGTATTCACCGCATGTCATTGTTTAATAACAATTATAATCAATATATAATCATTTCTGCTCTCTACCCTTACCTGGGGTCAGCTGTCTAGTGCCCATTCCCATCTCCTTTTGTAACAGATGTACATCCTTCAAAGTCTTTTGAAGCGTATTTCTAGCTGGATTATGTTGGAATATGCCAGTCCACACCGTTCGATTTTTCCCCCCCAAATTGATATTTGCATTTTTTATACTGACCAATGACAAAAGTCAAGAGTTACCAGTACTGATACACATATCAGTGTTAGGAAATCATTGCTGTAGAAATTTCGATATGAATTTCTATATAATCATACAAAGTCTACTGGATCATATGCGTTTCATATGGTTACTATGAATAATCCAATGGATTTCTATTAGTTCTCATAGAGAAAGGGGATGTGTAATCTGTGCACAACTTGCATTTTAATTTTTAGCTGTCCCTGGGACTTATCCTGTCCACAATCTACCAGTCGTATCTGTTTCAATTCACAATGAATTATTTTTACAAAGTTAATGCATCTCAACGTAGCTCAGGAGCTACACTGCTAAGAATGAAATTATGACTTACATAGAAATTCCAACCTACGCACCACTTCTAGTTTACTCAGAAGGAGAGAGAAACTGCTTTATCGATTTTTTAAAACTCTTTCATGACGTGGGCATTTAAGGGTTAGCGTCCAACAAATAGAGACAGGAGTTGAAAGTACGGAGGGGTCTCCTGTCTCAAACACTCCCGTATCTGTACGAATTAATAATGGCAAGAGTCGGTCGGTTTCGGACCCGATTCCTCCATCACGTGAGTCAAGGGAATTACCGATAGAATCATCCACCTAATCCGACCTTTATGGTCGTAACTCCCTTAGTTTTTGTCGCAACGCGACGAATGGGACTTGAAGCATTTCAGGGCTTTGGGCTTTCCATCGATGCCTGTTTCGCTCGGATCCGACCGGTCCGACAGGAGTTTCCGGGCGAACAAACACGCGAAGAAACTTAGAGCGGGGTTATCGTGCAGATGTACGAGTTCTATTCACTCTGGCCATGGTGATTCCCCGGTCTCACCGAATGCGCTCCGCACGAAAGTTTTCGACGGCAGGACGTTGAACTATTTGTTTCATGTAAGAGATGCGACGCCCTCGGTAGGGGCTGCCAGAAATTGCCATAGCCGACGGTGTTTCACGTCGTCCAGGCGGGGTATTGGGATTAGTTTTCAACTAGCAATAACTGCGTCTCGGGTGGACCTCATCGGCTACATTATTGCCACTGCGCAAAGCTGGCTGTCATCATTCGCGATTTGCTCTCTACTCTTGCACGCCTTTTGCGGTTCAACACCCAGTCGCTTCCTCTCGTTCCATCGATCGAGTCTTCCATAAACAACGGGGTCGTGGATTGCCTCCAAAGGAACATAATCTTCGAAACGGAGACTTCTCACAGTGTTTTCACGAAACGCGAACACGGGATGTAAATGCGCAAACACTCGAACGGTTGGGAGAGACGCTAGCATGCTGCCCTCTAGGTACCATTTGGGAAATTCCTCGTGAGCTGCTCCTGTTTTCGCCATGCGGCTCACATCCGTCAGATTCCAGTTCACGTTTCACGAGGAGCGTGTAGATGGGGTAGGGTGCGCACTTCTCTTTTTCTCGACTGTTTGGAATTCTCGATACGGTGGCCATGTGGTTTTCTCCTCTCTACTCAGTCTTTTCCTCATAATTCGATCAAGGAAGAAAGGAAATCGGAACGAGTAAGATCGACGTTCGCCACACTTTTTCGGTTTGGGAGAACCATTCAGAATAAGTTTCAAAGAGAGAATGGGAAACCGTTCCTCACAGACGTATCGACACTCTATTATTCTTTAGGATCGTCGTAGATGCTGAATGCTACGTGGGCCTAATCGAAAAATTCCTGCCATTGTTGAATCATGGTAAGGATTGGAGTTCTTTGGGGGTTCCAATTAGAGCAACTTGCCCCACTGCCAACACCACATGGGTCTTGCTTCAAGGACTTCTTCGGTGGCAGCCTGTCAAGTCTTCGGCCCTGAGGGTCTCCGGACCTGACACCACCTGGCATTATAAAAATAGGGGAGACCTAAAGAGCAACATCTACATGGGCAATTCACAAAATATGCAATCTCTCAAAGCAAACTTAGAGGGCAAACTTAAATGCATTCGTACAGGAAGGACACGATGCTGTTTGTGGATGAGTAAATGCAGTGTCGTCGACATGTTGTGTATAACCGTCACCCTTCATTTAATACCATTCTAGTACTTCCACGCAGCTCCTTCAGATAGTGGGTACATGACAGACAGTTATTTCTCCAAATTTTGTACGTATTTTTCTATCTAAATAGATCTGTGAATTTTTGCTGATTATTGCTTTTCGGGTTAAGGTTTAAGTCGAGCTTGAGAACCTCACTGAGAGGCTCACTGCTGCACCAATACGAGTCCACAGGCCGATACCCCGTTTCTCGAAATTGTTTCATGATGTTTTGGTCTGCGTCGGTCTTATGTTTGGTGCCAAGAAAAAAGAGGTTCGACGTGCGTACTTCAGACCTCGGGAAGCACAGGACCACAGCGGATGAAACTTTGTGGACTCGGAGATCTTGGCGAACGGATGGAAGACTCCGATGTGGAGTGTGTTTCACCGAGAACGGGAATTGCGAGGATGGGAAGTCGTATCGGAACGGATGCTTCGCGTTACGATTCATACCATTACATGGAATCGTGCCTTTTATTGCTTTTTGCTTTCTGCTTCCCGCCTCAAATCCACCGCTGGACTGGCCGTGGGGAATATGAATAATCTCGAATTCTCTGCCGTAGCCGTGGGAGGTAGCCGGCAGAAGGGGACCGGAGGAAAAAGGACTCGATTCTCAAGTCTCATTTCAATTCTCCTGGCACTCCCGGGGTTCCTGGTATTAACTCTTTTTCAGTTTTCCCTGAGGATGTCCCCAGGGATTAATATCGGATGAAATCTCCAAGACGGAAGGTTGCATGAGTTTTATATTTGAAATACTCAAGGATGGAAAATGCAGTGAGATAATCTTTCTTTCGAAGTTTCGACTGTGTCTCGCGAAACACGGGAACAGCGTTAATTGAAACAAGGAGGAAAGCGTGAGAGCCATTTTTGCTTTTAATGGTTGGCAATGAAAGCTGTTTCACAGTTTGCCTTTGAGAAATTATCAATAATTTGGAGAGATCGCATTCTTTGCTCAATTTAATTCGCAAAAAAAGGCAAAAAAAATTCGAGGAATGCGTAAAAGAATAAAAGGCAATTTTCCGATACGCATTGTCTGATGTTGAAAATTGTCTGCGAGGGTCAAACGGGAGAATTGAGTTTGCACTCATTGTCCCTCGTGTGTGGGTGGAGGCCTCATTCTTCAACCTCAAAACCCTAAATATATGTATTTTAAAAAGCCTACTAATTTTCAGAAAAACGGCAGGAAAGTGACATGGGAGCATGAAAAATCTGAAATGAAAGAGAAACTTTTGTGGAACCTTTAACCACTTGTCTTGGGCTTTAGAAAGGGTGCTTCCCTCGGAAAAACGCGTGTCTTTTATGCCATCTCTTTTTTTTCAGTTTTCAGTTTTTCAGAATTGCTAGTTCACATTGCTTTCTCCTTTTGTTTTCTTATTTAAGAAATAAAGCTGACATTTGGCAGGCATATTGATTGGTGATTTGTCGTTTATGTTATATTAACATTTTTCTTTTTAAAAAATGTTACATGCATTTTTTTTAGGGAACATAACTTTTAAAATTTTCAACTTAAAATAATCTCATTTTTAGTCAATCTGGTTTTTTTTTCCCTTCAGGAATAAGCTTCTATCGTGTTTTACAGCTGATTATGAGTGTACATATATAACATTTCGACTATTCTCGTATGCTAGTTATGAAAATTTGTATTAAAAAAATTCCGAACAAAAAACAAATTGAATTGCTTTAATTTGTTTAATCTCAGAAACTAATAAATGTAAATTGACAAAGGTTGGTATGTTTCACACATATCAATAGTATGAGTGTATCTCATAATAATTTATTCAGAACTATATAATTTAACTATTTTAAGGGTAGCTGTCCCCTTCGAGAGAGAATCGTCGTCGATGAACTTCGTTTCCACCCAGAGCCCTTTTTTGGAATCGAATGTTGAGGGCAGGAAATTTTCGTGACTGATCGAGTGGAGGTGAGAGAAGAACGAAGAGTTCCGATCGGCGGTCGCATTCTCCGGTCGCTAACTCATCTCTTTGTCTGACACGAGTGGAAAGAAGAAGAAAGAAGTTATTGGAGGATCTCCACTCCCGTCACTCTCCCCACTGGGAGAGGCACATCGACGATCTATAGAGAAACGATGGCCGCAGCAGGAGGCGAGACGTAGCTACGTGCGGATTCATCTGTCAATATTGAAGGAGACCGACCAGAATAATCCTCTAGTCCTCTATCGTACTTCTTTGTCTATAGCAGGGTGTCTCAAATTTTACCCAAGGAAGTCACAGTGAACCACCATCTTCGATAGTCCCGATGGTAAGCGATTCAGGAATACGCTCGTGTTGCATACGAGCCATGTACGAGGTACGTATAAATGTATGGACCTCGTAACTGACTACCCTATTTTTCTGAATCCCATATGGAGAAAGCCAAGTCCATAGCTGTGTTCTGTGCTCATGGTTCGTTGTAAAATAGGCTCAATTTCAGGTGTACGAATTGCCTTTACGTGTTCACTGAACTAGAGCACTGAACAAGTAACAAAATGATTGATTCCAATTGAGCACGTCTGCTCTTGGTCGAAAGCCGTCAGCATAAAACTCACTCAGATATCTAGCCAAACTTCAGACGTGAAGTATTGATAGGATTCTATTGATATTCTTCAAAGAGTTAGAGAATGGCATACTAACACTTTCACCGACAGAGCTATAGAGGCTTTGCTTAAATCAGATCTTAATGACTGCTGTATAAAATGTACTCCCCCGACATAGGATAAAAAGAAAGAAACTTGAATCCCTCACGAGGGATTTTTTAAAATTACTTGCGGATGGTTTCAGTTGCTCTATATTCAAAAGAGCAGCATGTGAACACACAAAATGTGCATATTTTATTACGCACACAGCATGGTACCCTTTAAGTTACTATGCAAAATGCATTATTATTGGATTTTCTTCCCCCCCCCCCCAAGCAGAAACCCAAAAACGTGGCCACCCTTCTCTCCAAGGGGTCACTTTTTTCGTTTATCTATCCCCCTTGAACATCGCAATGTATTATCTGTGAGAGCGGCTTATCTAGCAAGAGTAATTAATTTATCGTCAGCGTGAACATTCCACAAGACTCATTTTTACCCTTTCATTCCCTACCCTTCGAAATGATAATAGTCATCATGAGATACTTGAAGGAAGTGGCCCGGTCGTAGATGAGCCTCTCTCATTTTTGTCCAGTGTCGAGGGCCTACAGCCAGTGTCACTGAATGAAACTTCCGAAAGAATGTCAAGTTTGAATTACTTCTTCAGAGGGGGTATACCCAGGCCTATAAAAAGCGCTACGTTTTGGTGCTGATGGCACGTGGATGCTGGTTATCTCTCCTCGCCGCTTTCATTGTGTCGAGGGTTGAATATACGCAAGGTACGGTGCATATGCGGATTATGATCGCGATTTTCGAGTAAATATCGAGCTTATCATATAAGTCTATGTGAGTTGTGGTAAAATTTTTGTGAACTTTGAAATGGTAATATTCGAGGAAACGGGGAGGAAAACTTAGAGAGACTAATGTAGAGACAGGCTCAGGGCCCAGCAGAGATAGGCATGAACGCATGACGCCCGCTTCCTCGGTCGTCTAGAGGAATCTGTCGGAGACGTCGCCAGAGAAAGACGGAGAAGGAGAGAAAAATAAGAACCGAGAAATATGATTCCTGCCCGATGATGAAAGGGAGACCCCCGACGTAATCTTGAAGCAGATGAGGGGCTGAATCAGACATGTCACATCCCCGCGATGACATAATTTATCAGAGATAGTTAGGGGGGGAAATCTTCCTCTTCGTCCCTCCGTTTGCTCCATCGAGGGTAATGAATTGAATCTACGGCATTAGGCTCCTTTCGGGCTGCTTTTCTCCTCGTACATGTATATACACGTAGGCAGATTATCCTAGGAAGATACGCACAGGTTCATCAAGCAACTTTTATTTCAACCTCTTCTTTTTATTCCACTCCTCTGATTTCTTCTTCGCCGATAAGATTCATCAGAAATGCAGAGGAAGAAGAGGAACAAGCACTCAACTTGATCAAACACAATTTCTTCTTTCTCTCTATCGGGTTGGCTTCTTTCGAATATTTGTCAAGTCATCTGGGCACGGCCTTTCATTTTTGCACACATCAGGATCATTTCTATTGATTTTATGCGAATCTTTGAGATGCTACGGTTCGAATAATCATCCTGACATCGTCTGCGAACAATTGTTAGCTTTTCGATTCATATCTTCTTGTGAAACAAGGGGATCCAAGAGAATAGACGAAATTTTTCGTTCGGGAAAAGCGCGACATGCATCACATCAAACTATCGGTCGGAATCCTTTGTTTGATCTCAGATATACTCAACGCCTATACGAGAAACGTGGTGTCCAGTGTTCAAGTGGTCTTCCGTGGTTCCTGAGTTTTCCTTTCGTATATAACTTTTTAAAATTTTGGGATATCAAAGTTAATATTTGCAGTAAAAATCTCCACAATTTCAAATGCTTTTCCTCCCCCCCCCTGCCCCCCTTCCCCTCTCCTCCTACCATTTCCTCGAAAGATTGCGATGCCGATACTTTGAAAACGCTACATTCCACTTCTTTTTCCATGATTTATTTCAAAGAGACTGGGGGCATGCATCACGAGGGAAACGGTTTTTTTTCACATCAATGGATGGATACGAGGGTGAGGGAAGGGAATATTGAGTCGTCTCCCCCTGGCATGAGTAATGGGGGTGTGTACGATGGGCACAGCACACACCCCTCCCGTCCATATGCCCGGGGTTGCAAGGACGGGGGTTTGCAGAAGCCTCATTTCAAGGCAGATCACCCTTGCATTCTTCACGTTCCGTCCTTGTCCGTGGCGAATTTATGCTGATTTTTGCCGACTCGGGCCACTACCTTTCTCCGGAGGTTCATAGAACCATTTGCCGATCGATGTCGATTAAAATTAGCGCATCGTCGCAGAAATGATTCACAAGTTCACGATTTAGGCTTTTTCTTTCCTAGCCACTCTACAGGGTGTCTGAAAAGTCACTCCCTATTTTTAAATTGTTATTGCTCCTAAACCAAAGGAGATATTGAAAATTTTCTTTAACTGAATTGAGGCTTATTTTTTACCGTTTACTTTATAACAAAATTGAAAAGCTTTATTACAAAGTTAAAATTTAAAATTTAAAAAGAGGGAGTGACTTTTTAAGTTGCTATTGCTTCTAAACTGAAGGAGATATTGTAACCGTTCTTTCACTGTTTTAAGCTTAATCATTACCATTTCTATTATAAGTGAATAATAGCTGAAAAATTAAGCATAGGAGAACGAGCGACTTAATTTAATAGGTCGTCGAGGGCCAACGAAATGGCCTGCTCGAAGTCCAGATTTAACGCCGTGCGTCTTCTTTCTGTGAGGCTGGGCGAAAGAATTAGTTTAAAAATCAAAACCAAGGACCATTGATGAACTTGAAAACAAAATTCGTGATATTCTAGGCAATGCATCAGGTGACTTCTTAAGAAAATCTGTTGAAAATGTACCGGTAAGGTTACAAAAGTGTGTGGACAATGCTGGAGCCTACGTTGAATTTTAACTTTGTGATAAAGCTTTTCAATTTTGTTATAAAGTAAATGGTAAAAAATAAGCTTCAATTCAATTAAAGAAATTTTTTAATATCTTCTTTGGTTTAGGAGCAATAACAATTTGAAAATAGGGAGTGACTTTTCAGACACCCTGTACATGTAAGTTTAACAGTTACGCGTATGACTTCTTCCTCTTGAATTCCTTTTCTTGCTTACTTTCTGTCTTCTTTCTTTCAGTTCCTTCAAATTATTCGTGTGGTTGCGCAGAATAAAATTTATTGAAGAAGTGATTCCATGTAAATAGAAAAAGAGGACATAAGAAGGACCAACATCCGGTCGGAACCCGATAAGACCATATATTAATACCTCCGTCTTTGACGTTCAAGAGTCACATCAAAGCAAATAAGGAGGAAAAAGAGACGGAATTGGGTCTTTCCTTTCATCAAACGCCTCCAACATGATGATCCTTACTTGTTATCATAGTTTGCCGAGTCGATAAAACTCGAGGGATAGTGATGCGAATGAGCAGTGATCTGATGAACTACTCAACGTATCTTCGTGATGAGTCTGATGCAGTCCAAATACCTATCCCGAGTAGGCCATATTTTCGTTCTTCTTCCTGGACGGTGAGAGAAACAGAAAAGTTACGATAAGTTGTTTTCCGAAAACTTTTTTTTGGATCACACTGGAGTGTTTGACTACGGCACGTGGCATGCACCGGCGACTTCCCGCTCTCGTCGTCGTCGAGTTGTCTAAGTTTCTCAGCTCGTCGAGACGACACCCTCCCAAGGAAGCGACAGCTTTATCCTCCGTTCGGGGTAAGAGGCTCCCGGCCGAAGCCCACGAGGACAACATCCCTGGCTTCCATTCTCATGTCGACGAACACGAAAACGTGGACGATGAGCTCTCGATAAGAAAACCATCTCGCAGGAGCCGAGTGAAGCACTATCCCTTTACTCGGGCAGGTCCAACTGCGTTTGGATCTCGAGAGGGCTGGAGTTTAGGAAACGACCGTCAAGGAAGGGTGGAATTCTACCATCCTTTGTCGTTGGTTTCAAGGCGAAGGCCTTGCCTCTTGCGAGTCGAATTCAGTCCTCAAGTCCTGTTTCCGTGCATTTAGAGCCGCGATCCCAAGCGATTCTGCCTCCGTTTCGTTCGGAAAGGTTTCGGGCACGTTTCGTCGTTTCGTCCTGGCGCGAACAACGGGCGTGCATAGGATGCAAGCAGCGCACATTCCCCCATCCCCAGATCCTCAAGTCTCTTCAGGTCCCGAGGTTCGAACGGTGCTAGCCTCTGTCGACATCGAAAAAAAATCCCCGCCGCAGATGCGAGTATAAATTGACCTTTTCGCAGACTCTCGCATCTCGTGAATGCACATTCAGAACAGGAACGTTTTTTGAAGCGAAATCATGCTTAAAAATTCGTTCATTCTCAAATTTCTGTTACGTCGGGAAGTTTTCATCGTCTACATTCCAGCCGTATCAATGATCCTGTTAAGCTATTGCAAAAATGCAGCGACAAAGAGATGGATGATATGTGTTTACGTATCGCACTACGGATTGCGCATGTGGATTTATTTTGACCTTTTAAAAGTACTGGATTTTACGAAATTGATGAAACGGAAAAGTCCACCATTGGAAAGGAGAGACATAGGGAGATTTTGGGGCTAGCCAGAGAGCCCACCATTGGCCCCCCTTCCCCTTTCCATCCCCCTCCATCGTGGCATTGTTCCCGATCCCCGACGCGTGCCCCCCTCCCCCTGTCTTTGTATAAGATCCCCTGAACTTTTTTTTTTATACTTCTTTTATTTCAATCCCCCCTGCCTCACTCACTCATACGTTTTTCCTCATCATTGCCTCTCGGAACGAGGGAATCCGAAATCCCTTATTCCATAGAATGGTTTTTTTCTTCCCCCCTCCGCTCTCCCTCTTCCATCATGATCTTTGTTTGCCTTTTTTCGACCCGTTTCGCGTGAAAAAAAAAATGAAACGACGATTTCTCATTGCTCTCGTGTCGGCAATTCTTTTTTAGTCGGTACGTTTCCAACAGATCAATCAGCAGGAACGTCACCAATCAATTTCCATTCCGAATGTCTTCTTAACGTAAAAATTTTCGAGCGGTGAGACCAACGCTATCACGGATAATAAATCTCAAGGGGCAGGGAAAATTAATCAAAATGAGCCTGCCATTAGTCCTACTTACTTTTTTTTAATGGAGTACTAGTGCTCTAAAACCTTCAGACTTCCTGGCGGCGGCGATCATGAGGCTAAAAAGCAATCAGAGGAGGGTAGATATCGACGATCAGGATGAATGAAAGGGTCTGGTAGGGGCGAATATATCCCAAAGGGGGTGAATGTCAAAGCGATCTCTGGTGGGCCTGAGATAAGCGGAGGGGGGAAAAGGTTCATAATGATAATGTCCTCCCTCTTCCCCAAGCCTTCTCCTCTGCCCCCCCGCTTTTGTGCTCTTTAACGAACGTCTCTCCCCCCTTCAACTTTCGTGGGATTTCCATATGAAGCGGGCCGGGGTCCGTGTTTGGATATGGAGATAGGAGCTTTGGTATAGCGATCACCCCCTCGATCTCCTTTTTTTTTAAAGGTCGCGCACGGATCGATGCTTCTCTGGGTTTGCAATTGAGATCCCAGACCGAGCTCGCCATACTTTCATCTGAAAACCCAGCGTGTCCAAAATAAGTTAAGATGAAAGTCAGGAAATATTTTAATTCTTTTTTTCCATCAAAGATCATAATGATCACTTCATCATCATGAATGTTAGTTCGCTATCCATAAAAAGGGGCAACGTATGCTTTTTTAATGCCTTATTCTGGTATTACTTAATATAAATAATGTCGGGATGATTCGTAATGCCAGAATGTAACGTCTGCCGTGACGGCAGACGTTACATTCTCCAGACTTACATTATCGTTACATTATCCAGACTTTGCAATTCCCGTGTTACCCATGTTATCCCGTTTCAATCGTGCCTTGTCCAATGCAAGCTATTTAAATTCTGAAATGATAATAAAAACTCACCATTTCACTTCAGGCATCACAAACTAACATTTCTGCCTCTAGCACATCAGAGCGTGAAGCACACTAACAGTTTTTTGGTGGCTAACTTCTGAGAGAATCTCTTCCTCAACTCGGAATGGCTAGAAATGTGGCAGTCTTTTGACTCGAGTAGAAAGGTAAATATCTCACCGTGCGTGCTCTTTCAGACTGTTAAAATAATAAGGAAAATAATCATCAGGGTTCTAGTCTGAAACATTACTTTTCAGTGTAGGGTGTCGAAAAAAAAGGCCAGTCACTTTCTATGGGAGAAAGACAGCTTCGCATATAGGAACGACCATGAATGATAAGTTAGATAAGCGATCGGCAAAAACCTAAGTTTTTGTCAGTATCATTGTCTCGGCCATGCAACAATACGATTTACACGACTGTATATTCCAACGCAATTATTCCAAAGGTCTGCGTTTGACTGCCTCAGAATTCTATTAATTTTGGTATGCATCAATTACGGTGAGAATAATGTAGAGCAAAAATCTCAGGTCCTTAACAGCAAAAGAGGGGCGAGATTTTTAAAGCTTAATTTCTTGTCAGAAAACAACAAAAGACCTTCAGCATTTCAACTTTCCTGTCTCGTTGATTTGATTGGTGCAACAACTAATTTGCAATTAATTATCGACCTATTTGAAAGAGAAAATGCAAAGGAGAATCATAGCACCTGAAAATGACTTGGTATACGAACGAGGTATAGGTGAACAAGATGCATGGACCCCCCCACCCCCCCCCCCCCCAAACCCCCCTACCCAAAATTTGATTGGACGCGGAGGAACCTGACTCGTATGATTTAGTTCCGAGCGACCTTATTTCCTTTTCGCTCCTGAAGACTCACCTCGAGGGTCGCCGTTTTGATGACGAAAAAAGGAGACCACATGATGGAATTTGGATCGGTGAGGAAAATTTCACTCTGGGAACTTTTTCAACGAAAGTAATGAGATATTCCTCGAATCCCTGCTACAAGTTGTGAAAGTCCAAACACGATCGTCGAAATCCTCTCAAAAACAGGATCATTGATAAATTGTTAATATCCGACTTCTAACCCGAGGCACATACACCGCAAATCTTAAAACCCGTCGAATGAAACGATCCAGCCAAGGAATATGCATCAATCCGAGCTAAAATATACCAGGAAGTTGCCAGGAATCCGCTGCATGATGTCACTTCTACCACGATGAACGTGGAATCTGCCCAAAGTGGAAACCTTGGATACGGTCTTCCACGTGTCTACTTTGGTTGTATCTTACAGGCCTATTAAAGTAGCGATCGCTATTTTTAGGTTAAAAATAACGACATGAAAACATTACTGGTACCGAAAGGCCCGTACGAAACATCTAAAAAGATAATCGAAATGCGATTCGTGTGGGGGAACGCGAGACGACGCTCCGTGCCCTCTTCTACCTTATGCCTTATGTTCCTCGATGTGAGTTCCCAAATCTTCGGGGGATTGGGTAAAGTCGTTCTCGCGAAACCCACGAAAAGCATTTCCTACTCCTGCATCGAACCCACGCGTGAATTGAGTCGTCATTCGCCGGCGATTTTGGGTTTGAGGGGAACGAAGAACTCCAGATAACTAGGAATACGATAGAGACATCTTGCGGGCAGGTGTTCGTATATCCGGAGGGATATACGAAACAGATGACAGGCGAGTCTTTTCACCTGTCACCGAGAGACCTTTCATCGAGATTTAACGCCCTGACATCATCAATAATCCGAATCCTCGCCTTCACGCCCGTAACCCGACCCGTTGAACCACAAACAACCGCCTGCTGCGCCATTTTTTCTTTATTTTTTATTTCCCCTTTTATCATTTGATAATCCGGCGGGTGATGTCCGGGAGGAAAAAGTGCTTGTGTCAGCTGCCAGCCCGGTTAGCCATGCGAATCAATGGGATCCCAACGTCGGAGTGGATTTTTTCCACTCCATAAAGTCTTTGGACCTGCGAAGTGGGGAAAAAAGGAGAACTTTTTCTTTTTTCCCCCGCACCATCTGCTTTTTTTTTAGATATAGATATCGAACGTCTTACCGGTGATGTCGACTCCAACGGGAAGAAGTGAAAAATGTAGTGGTATGTGCCAGATACCCCAAGTTGAGCCCACGGTGACTTGTTTTCACTTTTTTTGCCCCTCTTTCTCCCTAAATCACCTATTGATACCTTAAATCCAACGGAACACAAACATTTTTTCTCTTTGGGTCCCGAGCCCCCAGCATATTTTTGTGGCGAGGTCTTCCATTGTTGCGTTCGGTCTAATGGCCAGACACGTTTCTTTGGATCCTGCTGGGTTTATGGGTAACCCGCAGCAGTGACCACCATGTTTATTTGCCCTTCCCTGCCAAAATAAAGTTCTGCTCCTTTTTTCCCTTCAACCCTTCTATTCCTGCTTGCCTCTGTTTTTCGGCTCCCGTCCCGGGATTAGTGCCAGAATCATAAGAGCGGATTAACCCAGATCGGGGCATCTGCCCTACCGTAAAAGAGACGATTTTGTGCTTTTCCGGAGTGCCTTTTCCGGGATGCTCCACCGAATGGCCTCGGTTGGAAGCTGCCTCACTTCTTCGGGTTCTCGGGAGTGCCTACAAACGAGTGGCCAACATATGGGCACGGTGGATATCATAAAAGCCGGAAAATCGTTTTACGGTGTTTTTCTCGCTCCCTTTTGACATGGGCAAGGAAACTTTCCCAACAATTAGGTGAGAAGGGGAGGTCAGCCCCTCATTAAGTGCGCGGCGAAACAGGCGAGAAAGCTTATTCATCCTCTTTGGATCATTCCACTTCTGGAATGTCCTCTTCCTCCCTATTTTACCGAGGAAAGGAAAAACCGTGGCCTTAGAGACAGATCGACCCGTTTCGGTCTTCAGACAGGTAAAAAAAAAGACATTTTCTCGGAAAATGCCCATCCAGGGGGGAAAATGCATTCCAGGGCTCCGAAGCGTCTCGACACTCGGACGTCGACGAGGAAAGTGTCCTTGAGAGCAGAAGGGCATCTGGAGATCTTCATTTCGGTGAGCCGCGAAATCAAGATTCCTTTAAAGGAAGAAAAATGGTGACGGAGAGGGAAGGGAGGAAATTAGGCGGTGCATTCGTTTTTAGGCACATTTTCTTAAGTGTCCTGCCACCGTGGGGGTTTTACAAGGGAGCAAATAGAAACGAGAAGGAGCAATAAAGCCATGATGGCCTCCCGGGCCTGCCACATCCTTACAAACAGTCCGATTCCTGCGCATTCCGAAACCTCCCCACGTCTAAAATTCCCTCTTATTTTGTCGACCCTTCTCGCTCGCGTCCATTCTTGACATTCGATATCGACTTCTGGAGAACAAGTGCACGAGCGTGTAAGATGGAGTCGATCAAAATTTGCGTTCGGACGTTCTAATTCGCTCTTGGGTGATACTCCAGCTAAAAGTTTCAGCCTGTCTTTGAAATGGAAAAAATCATCGGCTGCCTGAAAAGTGGTATTTCAGGCATTGGACGATGAAAGATTGAATATCTAAGACGGGAATGGCATGCTATCGGGTGAAAGGGAAACTGCATGAGGCACGAGCCGTCCATGAACGCTGCAACCGTGATGGAGGCGCGTGCAAGCTTCTGGTTTATTCATGAGGAACACGAGAACCGAAGCCTTGAAGGTGTCGATGATATCGGCAGAAATTCCGTTGGGAGTGTTCTTAACCCAGCCTTCGAATGCGTTCTCGTGTCCCATCGTCGTCTGCACCGTGACGGCATCCCAACAAGGAAGACTTTCTCCGTTCCCATGGATGTTTGTTTACACGGTGTCAGCAAGATCCTATAAGAAATGTGGAAAAACGGGAGACCCATACGATGACGAGATGGGAGGAAGTTGTCTCCGTAGACAAAGACGAGTCTTTGTCACGGGTGCTCCCAGGGTGCCGCCGCCGTGTAAGGGAACCCCGCCGACAATAAAGATGTTTCGACTCCCCCAAGAAAAAAGGTCTCTTCAACATGTGTTCATAATGGGTTTCCCCCTTTTCCCTTTTCCAGGTCTGTTTGGGTGTTAAAAACGTTACCGAATCCTTTTAGGAGGATTTCCGCTCTGTCGAGTGGATCATGCCGTCAATTAGGTGCTACCGTGTGATAGGCACGAAAATGCCTCTGTCCCAGGAATGCATTTTCTTCAATATACGGATGCCTAAATGAAAACACCTCTCGTAATCTGATATGTTCCCGGCTCGAGAGGGAAAACGAAGCCTTTTTTGTCCTCATCCCTCCCTTCTTTCTTAATCCGCTTTCCCCTCCCTTGTGTTTCGTATGGGCCCGCGAGGGTAATCCGATATAGATGCTATCGTACCTTGTGTTGGATAAACTATCAGTTTCCTCCCTTTCGTGTATGCGTTTGTGTGCGATAGCATCAGAATGACATTCTTTTCCGATTCACACCAGGGTTCCGGCGGAGAGTCTGTTCAATTCACACTTCCTTTCCCAGGTCTTCGGTTACGCAGATTTATATTCATGCCATTGAAACGGATTTTTCGATGGAGTTCACCCGGATGAACCCAGGTGCCCCCTGAGAGCACCGAACGCGTTTTTTTTCGTTCTCGAAATCTTGGCTGGTTTTCAAATGGACTGACCGCCATGAAAGAGGCTTTTCCGGCCCAATCCGGCCACAGATCAATCTTCTTGCCGAAGACTTGCAAGGAGAGGGGGGGGGATTGCAAGTCTTCCGTCGAAGAAGGTCGTGGATGGAAGCAGCGGAGCATGGAAGCGAGGAGACCACACACGATCAACGTACTTTCCTCTCTCCAGAGAGTGACTCGACATGAAATAGGCGTACGGATCACATCTGCACGCCGTTTTTCTATGCGTGAGAAATTTTGGATAATGGACAGAGAGAGAAAGAAAGAAAGAGGAGAAGAGGGGGCATTGTGAAGTCCCCGGGCATGAATGTTGATACCCCGCACCTTCTTTTCAGGTGCACTCATGAGTGAATTTTTCCACCGAGGAAGGGGCATCAGGAAAAAAAAAGAGGACAGCGTCTGCCGTCGGTCGAAAAACGTCTAATATCATGCAATGCAGACTGGAAATAGTTTTTATTTTTCCGTCTCGATCGAATGACGGGGAAACGGATATAGCATCCTCGAGATCTCATTCCGACGAGAGAGAAGGAAAATAATTTTTTCTTCTCTTCCTTCGTCCTTATTTTGAGACGGAGGAGAGAGGAGAGAGAAAGGGAAATTCCCTCTTTCGGAGTGTCACCCCCAAAACCATTAGCTACTCCATCAATCCCATGGAGAGCAGGGATGCTGCATCGCCAAATTAATTATGAAGTTTAACTTCACTGCGATGTTCACGTCACTTCTAGAAATGTAATGAAAAATAATGTGTTGGCTCTTGATGAAAGGAGAAAGAAAATCATTTTTTATAGCTTTCGTATAATTTGTCAGAGTCTGGCAAATAATTTGCCGTGTTGACAGAAGGGATCAAACGCCTACAAACAAATGCTATTTAAAAAAAAGTTGCTGGGCGTTGAAGGGGCCTGGACGGATGCCAGCTGAGAGAGGAGAAAAAAAAGGTGAGGATATCCGACATCCCTGGCATGGGAGGCATGATGCGAATTCAATTGGTTTGGCTTGTCCTGGGAGATGCCAAAACTCCGGGGGGATGCCAATGAAAAGTTACAAGACAAGGAAAAGGAAGGAAGGAAAGAAATCGATGAAGGGGGACAAGCTGGAGTGCCTCATATTCCCTTCTTTTCCCTTTTCCTTCTCCTTTTCCTTTGATCTTGACCCGAGCTTCTTCCATCCCTGTTTGTCGTGAAATTTGTAGTGTTTCTCGTGTACCTCCCAAAACATTCATGAACCGAGGAGAGGATACCCCATTTCATTTCGGATGCATAAAGCGATGCACGTTCTCTACCCTTTTCTTAGAATTCCTGACGGGATCGAGACTTGCACTTAGCTCGAGATCATTCCGATGCACAAACCGAACCGATAAATTATTCCTTTTCGGTGCCGAGATGAGTCGCATCGGTATGGTGGCAGACGAGAACGGAAGGGGTGAATAAGCGAAGGGAATGATCGCGAATGGGTGAATCAAGAACGGGAGCGAACCTCTCCTAAAAATCGACGATCGTGAATTGCATGGTGGCCTGAATCGACGAGTCGATGAAGATGCTGGAAGAGGAGCTGAAGGAGCTGTGACTTCTCGTGTCGATAATTCCCAACGATGATTGAAATGAAGAGACTAGGATGACCGGGACCTCTCGTGGGGAAATCGGCGCTCGGTTCAAACGCGTGAAGAATAAGACTCTGGAGGCAGGAAAAAGACTCGGAAGAAATAAAGGGTTGGATGAGGAAGGGCAGATCGTCTTTAAGGAGTGCTGATTGTGAGTCAGGGAGCGTGGCCCACTCCCAGCCCATCATGGAGGGGGAGACCGCGAATCTGCTCCACAGCCTCCAAGATAGATAGAGTCGGGCAAGAATCTCTCTCTCTCTCTCTCTCTTACCCACTCTCTTCTTCCCCCCTTCCATCTTTGCGGTAATGTGGGCCCAACTCGTGCTGGGAATCTCTAACGAACTCCCTACTACAGTCTTTTATAGCGGGGCCTCTTCTCCCCCAAAGCATCATGGACTCCATATACCCTCGATATATTCCCCACGTCCTCGTTCTATTGCCCGCTCTATATAACTCATGGCGCCAGGGGAGATGGAGGACCTCCCAGGATTTTGACGGATTTTTCGGACCCTTTCCCCCCCGCCGATAAAGAATATTCATAGGGTGAATTCCCGAGAGAAGTCTACTTCACTCGAGAATTCCGTAATGCGCTCGTTGAATTACTCGTTGAGGTTCGAGTAGTACTCGAACCACGAAAATTCAATGCGGATTGTGGAATTTTCCTGATAATTTTTTTTATTTTCGGACTCGTCTAATGTTGATCATATCGTTGGACTTCCATCGTGGGTATTACTCCGCTCGCATTATTAAACAGCCAGATTTGCCACATGGGTATCGTTTAAATTCTCGGGCTTCCCTCATAAATTGGAATCGTCGAGTTTTCCTATTTTAAATCAATTGAATTGTTGAGTAGATCAAGTTGAGGAATTGCCGGCCATCATTAATGCATGGCTTGTTCTAGCACACAGATGTTGCCTTTAGAATCGATCGATTCATCAGATTTCTCTCATTGACGTTGGTCAAACATGCCTTGTAGATTTACGGATTCCTCTCATAAGCCTATCCGATTGGAATCGTCCCACTTCTCGTTGGTTTCGAGAGGGTCCTTCTCCTTGCTTCACTTGCTTGGACTTCACTCATGAGTCAGTCAGATACTTTTTTACAGGGCATCATTGGGGGAGGGGAAGAGGAAGGGGGGGAAGGATCTTGATAGAACCAAGAGTGATCCGCTCCCTTCGATGCCACGCGTCATTCGGCTAGGGAAGAGGCAAGAATACTCACGAAATGGAGGGTTTGTGCTCGAAATTTCTGATATGCCTCGAGTTTCTTGGCTATATCTCATCGTGCGATTCGGTTCCGAACTTGGGCCATCCCTACGACACTCAGCCCTGATGGATGTTCCCGAGACCTTTTCTGCTGGAACAAACGCCAGACCCGATATGTCAAGCAGAGATATTACATATACAGGAAGAGGGATGGAGGAAAAGGGCCTTAAACAGATGCTGCACGGAGAGGAACGCACTCGACGACGAACATGATTGATCGGGGCGAGGGTTTTATTAAAATCAGCTCGGAAAGGGGCCCCGTCCGGAATATATTAAGTGGCCCCGAGTATAATATCTGGGGATATTGGAGGGGGCTCCACGGCCACGCATCATGGATCCCGAGGATTTATATCTGGACATCCGAAGGAAGAGGAGTCGCGTTTCCCCCGTCATTCTTCCCTTACTCCATCGCAAGGTAACCCCAAGGAAACTTGTGGTTTCCCGGTCCTGCCCATCTTTCAGGCTGCGCATTATTATTATTATTAAAATTATTTCCACAATATCATTTTCTTCCGTACTCTCAAATCACCTCTGAAAGTTTCGGGCATTTACTCGATTTCTGAATCTCATTCATCGATACCGATGAAGACGTGAAGCAATCGGACTCGTCAGCGCCAGTTGGAGCCAATTTATTAATAAACCTTCCTATTTTTTTTTCTTCTGGTGCGATCCATAATAGAGAGGCCACAGCTGTGGAGCTTTTATAAGTAGGGAAAATTGATTCAGACAGCATGTGCTGCTGCTTCCCTCTGATTTTTTCCCCCCTCGCTTTTCGTAAGTCTCATTATACGGAGCCGATGTCCTCTAATGATTCAGCCCACCCCGCCCTATTGTTGGAACAGAGTAATGAATTACGTTCATCTCTCTCCCCCCTCGCAGGGTTTGATCCCTCTATTTTTGGAATGAGATGAAAATCCACTCGGGTCCGATGTTTGTCAGGCACCGGCGGAGATAAAAAAAGAGAAACGGAGGAGGAAGGGGGAAAACTCAATGCCCCCCCCCCCCCGCCCCCTCGACCTAGTTTGTTTTTTCTTATGCACATAGTCGATATACAGCCCCAATCAGCACGTTCCACTCGTACAAGTCGAGCAAAGAACAATGGTATAGATATGGCTGCCAGACAGATGCTGATATGAAAATGCTGATAGGCACACAGCGAGGGAAGGAGGGTGGTCGTGATAGCGACAATGAAAACGTCAACAGTTCATATAAGCATGCGCAGTGAAGCCTATATGACTACTGAGATGATGCAACTGTGACACTGGAAGCAACCATCAAGCCGTTTCACACGAAAATATAAATACAGGACCCCAGGGCTTATATAAAATAGAAATAGATGCAACAAATGCGTGACAAGACGGCGACAATCAGGAAACTCACAATTATACCAGCAAGAGGAAACATCATTGCTATGCGCTTCTCACGTATTCGTATTTGGGGGCAGAGTTCGTGGAACGCGAATTCAAGAAACCGGCCAAACCGGTAGGTAGGGATGGGGGAACGTGTTGGGCTGTGTGGTAGGCCTCTACTGGAGAGGGAGAGCCCGCCCCGAACGCGGGGTTCTGGCCAACCATTATGCAGGCTGGGGGGAACCACAGTGCAGACTCTCCTCTCCCCCCACTCCTAGTCTCTCGCCTCGAACTGCTGCTGCTTCCGTCCCCTCCTCTCTCGTTGAACAAGTGTTCATCGCGGTGATCGTGAAGTGTTTCACCGTCAGACATCAAGACTCATGCCGTGACATCTGTGTTTCAAATTCCGTCCAATTGAACGCCATCCGTCGCGTACAAACGGATACTGTTTGAAAATATGCCCATTTTTGCTCAAATATTTTGTGCGTCGAGGGGGTGGGGGGTGGGGACAACACTGTGAATCCCGACTCTCATTCATTATATAACTGCTCGTGAAAAAATAATGGTGGAAGAGCTTTCGGGGAAAATATACTCGGGGGATTCCTTCCTTCCCGAGTGCAATGCCATCTGTCAGGGAATAAGAGGATGCGACTCCCAGGGTAATTGAAAGCGATGACAGCATCCTCTCCTCCGTCTCCCAACTATTGAAAGCCCCAGCAGACAAATACGTCTCTCCTGTTCTCTTCTATCACCGATGCGGAGGTCTAGCAGAGGGAATGCGACAGTTTTGTGAGGGCGGTCCAGTTCTCTCGAGCTTGGCGATAAATACGATTTAGATTTGGTATGTTTTCGAAGCATGGACTCCTTACAAAGAGCATTCTAATTAAGAGACGAATATTTAAAAATGAGACTGGAGGAAGGTGCTCAGGCATACGGTTTTTCCTATGTTAAATGTCATGTTATTTCTGGGTTATAAAGAAAATAACGGAAACAAGTCCTGAGTACACTTCACTATGGGGAAAAGAACTTGAGGACGAGTGAAATTAGAGCGTGATTAGTACTTGAGAATTAAATACAAGTATCACCCCAATGTACTTGAGCATTGTCGAGTGCCACATCTTGAGAGGTGCTCGGTTTACTAACTAGTTGGGTCATGGTACTGTGGTATCTGAACTGCTTCATTAAGAAACATATCCTAATATCAATGTGAAGGCTGTGTTAGAATCGAAAGGAAGCGGCATGATGAAGCGCACAAGCGGCGTTCATGTTCTGCCAAAAGTGAAGTCTCAGCAAGAGCCCTACTCCTTCCCGTTGTCAATGGGAACATGAGCGCTCAGGATCCATACTTTAATTCATCGGGACCTTCATACATGATTATAACTGAACATTATAAAAATTTAATAAATTAGTTTGCGTATACCTGTGCGTACGGTAACCTAAAGCAACGTAAGCGTAGCGTGGATGGAAAAAGTGTGTGGGGGGGGCACGTGGCCCCCCTGACCTCCCCGACGTTACGCCGTTGACCTAACGTATCACTATTAACAAGAAATTTAAGAAGTGTACCAATGTCCTAGGTTATTTAAATACTTTAAAACGTTGTACAATTATACTTCACAATACTTTGACACTAAAGCGCTTCCTTTTGTATTTCGACAGTTATTGCCTGGAAACATTCTCAAAAGTGATTTTATCGTGAAACAATGCCTCATTCTACATGCTAAGCTGCGAGCAGTTGCCGTTCGGGGTGTCACGAGGTATGCACATGTCAGCCGCCCATCTTATGACTTCGGCGGACATCGCTAGTGGGAGCGGGGCCAGTGGGGGTGGGGGTAGCGGTGGTGGCGGCGGAGGGGGCTTAGTTCCCCATCACCACATGGGAATCCTGGGGCTCGCATCCCGAGAGAAGATCCCCGATTTTCTATTGGACGATCGGGCCTTGAACGAAGTTCTTTCGGATCACCCGGGGGAACTGGTGCGGACTGGGAGTCCGAATATCCTCTGTACCGTCTTGCCCAATCACTGGCGCTCCAACAAGACCTTGCCGGTGGCTTTCAAGGTCGTAGCTCTTAGTGACATCAACGACGGCACCGTCGTCACCATCCGGGCCGGCAACGATGAGAATCATTGTGCGGAGCTTCGGAATTCCACGTCCATCATGAAGAACCAGGTCGCCAAATTCAATGACCTTCGATTCGTCGGACGCAGTGGACGGGGTGAGTTTCATTGACGTGAGATTTCTTCTGCTTCAAAGTCATTTTAGCTTACAGCAACTCGTCCGAAAAATACGATAACTGCATGCAGGACCGGCCCTAGCTATTTCGACGCCCTGTTCAAAGAGACTCCCAACGCCCCCCCCCCCAATCCCCCCGAAGGGAGAAGGGTCAATTATTAGCTTTCTAAGAGACGTCGAAACGGAAGGCATTTCCAGTTTCTGAAGTGAAACTGAGGGTGGCATCCATTATTGCTCATTCATTCTGGCACGTTTTGGCGCCCCTGCTGAATTTGCGCCCTGTACGAGGGGTCTTGTGGTACATGCCTAAGGCCGGCCCTGTCTGCATGCTTGCCTTTCGAGGCCTCGTTGTCTTGTTGATTCGCGCTTTCACGAGCTTTTGCAGCAATAGACTCGTAGCTGGAGTATGCAATTTTTCCGCCAAGTATGACATTCAATGAGCCACAGACGGAACATTCGCATTTAGCTGGAAGCCTTTGGAATATCGCCTAAACTTTCTACCCGAAGCAAGTATATTTTTGAACGTTGAAGTATTTGTGCAAAAGATAGACCTTTGCGGAAAGGTTTTGAAATGTTTGCCATCAGAAGGCAGCTCATTTTGATCGTGGAATTCCTCAGCGACATTCATCTAAAATTTTCCCCGTTAATTGCAGGGAAAACGCTCAATCTGACAATCACGTTGAACTCGAACCCCATGCTCGTGACTACGGTCCTCAAGGCCATCAAGGTCACCGTCGACGGTCCTCGGGAACCACGAAGCAAAACCAGTAAGTTTCTGCTTTCCAAATGTTCTATGCATAACAGCCAGTGAACTCAATGATGATCCAGCGACTCCCGATTTCTTGCAAACCATAAGGATAAACGGTATACAGTTCCTTGAATTCCTCGAGGGGATTCTGGGAACGCAACAGAGAGAAAATCCGTGAAGGGAAAAAAAAAGAAGAAAGAACTCGAGCGAGAAAGAATATAGGTCCAAGATTTGTGCAAGTGATAGGCCCATCAAGTCCGTTGACCACCCAGAGGGGGAAAGCGTCCGTGCTCATCCATCGACCCGAATGAGTTTATGGCACGTGCTAACATCGCACTCCCTCCCTCCGGTTCCGTTAACCTCATGTCAAGCCCCGCAGCAATAAACACATCCCCTGATCCCCCCTACCAAACTGTTTACTATCTTAAGAATCGATATGTTCCGGCCGGCAGCCTTTGAGGCCTTGTCGGATAATAAAAACGCCGCTCCAACGAAGGACGTGTTTACAACATAAACCTCCAGTGGAAACAATCCTTGGGGTGTTTGGTTTTTTTCCTCATGCCTGGGTCTGTGTGCATGTGTGAAGAGTTTCTGCTCCCGCCTGCTGCTTCCAGCCGGTGCCTGTAACGACAACGTTAAGGGAAATGGTAGAATTCTAATAGCGCCATCGGACTGATTCCGACGTTCAGCGTTTCCCCGGAATAGGAATTGTCATGGAATCGACGCTCGTTCATCAACTACAAAATCGAAATGGAATTGTAATTGTCCATTAACATCTCAATTTTGAGCCCTGTATGGTGGTATCGCGGTTTTTAAAATACTGTGACGGAGGAGGATGGCATCGAGAGGCTCGACTGAATGTCCGGGGTTCGGTGGTGTATAGGTAGCACACCTGACCGGCAATCAGGAGGCCCGGGTTCAATTCCCGGCCGTTCCTTGGCTTCTTTCGTCCTCTCATGCCGTCCGTCTCCCACTTTCCCCTCCGTAACAATACAATAGGCCTTATTTGCTGCGAAGCAAGTATCACGAAAGCAAGCCCTCGCAACTAAAATAATTTCAGTTTCGTTCAGAACGAACCATCTGTGGAAACACTGCTCCTTTTTTTCTCTAGCAGATGCTTAGGCTTTTACTTTCTTAAAAATAAAACATGAATTTGATTGGAATGAGGGGAAGTGGGGGAATTGCCAGGAATTGAAAGTGTAAGGTCTCTGCGGAGAGTCTCCTCGAATGGAATCGTTCTACTAGATTCCTTCAACTCTACTACTAGTAGTGTGTGTGCGTGTGAGTGAGACAGACGCAACGTTGAAAGTGTTCTCTGAAGTTCAGAACCTAACCACAGTCTTTCGTTTTTCCCTCTCCCATTGTATGGGTTTCCTAGGGCAGCAGGGACATTTTCGAGCATTCGGATTAGGACCCCGGCCTCCATTTTGGGATCCAGCAGCCTGGCCTGCCCTTGGTCTCTGTGCCCCTCATCTGGATCCTTTGAGATCGTTCCGGCCCGAGTTCCTACCTCATCACGCTCAGGCCCTGGGTCTCAGGTTGCCATCGCCTCACGCCTCGCACCTTGGTTAGTTCTATTCCCCACATTGAGCAATAGGCCTACCTGCTTCTTTCTCACTCACACCCTTTTCCTGGATCCAGATGGTAGTTGATCTTGTGGGAAAGAGAAAAAAAAAACTAGGGTGGATTTTTTAACAGAGCATTATACAATAATGCAGCTTTATTATCACTGTATTTCCTGAAAATAGAGCTGCATTATCGTATAGTACTCGGTTAAAAAATCTACCCAATGTTTCTAAGACAGATTTAATATGAAATTCCTCCCCCCTCCCGATCTCACAGAGACATGTAATGTTAATGCACGAGTTCCTTCAGAGGTGAAGCTTTTATACATGATGATTGGTTCTATGTCGTCATGAGGAATTTATGGAAGTTTCACTCTTTTCCTAATCGCAATCTGGTTGAGTGGCAACTGTTCAGTATAGACTCTGTAATGATTCCTAGGAAAATGATATCTTGTTCAATAATATTTTTTAGTCGTTATAAACATAACGCTTACTCATCTGGGGAAAAAAGAAAGGATAGTCTATAAGTGGCATTATTATCACCGTACATCATATTTCTCGTAATTTTCCGCTTCGTATCATTATATTGACTTTTCCTCTCTTTAGGGGAGAACCCAATGGGAATGGGGAATTCCCCCGGTCCCAGTTTCCTTGGGGGTCTTCCACCCATGCCGGGTGCAGCCCACGGGAGCGCACCTCCACCTGGGGGTGGGGTTAAGCCCCAGGGACTCTCTCCCACCTCCTCGTCTTCTTCCCCGCATTTACCATCAGGTGCGTACAACGAGTCCGGACCATTAAAGCACTCGAGTGCAGGGCCACTCCACTCGAACCTCAAGATGATAATGGAATAACAATAGATCCGAGATAACGGGCATGTGTGTTTCCTCCTTTCCACCACAAGCGGGTGCCTCGAATATTTCTGGCTGACTGTAACATATTTCAGGTTCATAAACACGTAGAATTTAATTTATTATTTAAAAGGTGAAGAGGTGAAGAAGGCCATGCCCTATTATAAGGATTTCGATTCCTGTGAGGAGGCCCCGAGCTCTAGAAGTAATGAGAACTTATATTATTCGTAAGCCATAATGGCTTCCAAAATGTGCCTTTCTAAAACAAAGCCGTAGCCGTAGCATCCACATGTTGTATCCTCCGAAGTGCTCCTTTCCAGCAACTCAGAAGGAAAGCGATGCTGTAGCACCTTGACGGTTACAAACGTCTTCAACGGCCAATTTTTTTTATTACAACGTTTTGCTTTCTTTTAATTCTCGGGACGCCCTATTCCACACTATTTATTATTTTTAAAATTATATTGCATATGCCACGATTATTCTTGACGCCTCGTAATGATTTCGATATTATATGCAGAATGTCATGAAACGGGTTGCCACAGACGAAATTAAAATAAAATATGAATGGAGACTTCCTGGGGTGTATATTTTCCCGTAAAATATCATTTCGTACGGTATCCCTAAAATAGGCATGATTAGTTTAGTTGAACTTAGGGACTTAAAAAATTGCGACATAGGCACTTAGAAACTGTGACTCTTGTCTGAACACCCGGTGCCGGGGAAATGTGCTTCCATAGATCCAAAAACCACTCGAGGTTAATCTCCGAGTCCGCAGAGGTATTTGCGCGTCCCATTCATATTCTATGATAAAGACTTTCGAGGAAAATGGTCTTATCAGCTGCGACCGAAGAAAAAGAACCCATTGGAACATGGGGTCGATTTGCGTCATGTTGTCAGGTGCAGGTCCACCTGGATCCACTTGTCTTCGGACAGGTATTCACGAGTCGAATGCCACTTCACATTCGTGATACATGAGTCATTTGAGCACGGAATGGAATGTTGCAATCCCAGTCATCTTGAAGAGCAAGACACCTATTTCAATTGTGTGCAATATATCAAACCTAAGAGACTGAAATAATAATTCGTATTCGTGAGAGAGGATGAAAATGCGCAATTATAGTGGTATAAATACTGAACATCATGTGGAATCTATGTGAATTAGCGAATGTGGCGAATAGGTCGTTCTCAATCGTTCTCCGATTGAGAACGACGAGTCGGACGGAATCACCTCGTCGATTCTTGAATTGAAAAGAATAAATTTCGGCATTTACTGATATGAATTGGAAATCTCAAAAATTACAATCATAGTAGGGAATATAAATATTACCAAGGAACTACCGATCGAAAGACATCAATTGCACAAGCGAGTTTGAACTATTGTAGCAAACTGACGAAAATTCAAAATAAATCGGATGGCTAGTATGAAGGCTTAATCGGCAAACAAGTCACGTAGGAATCTCTCAGGAACGTGATCGCGACTTGTTTTGTAACATGTATCCTTTCCGACCTCTTCACGTTGGGAATGATCGATATTTGTGAGGTAGATTTAAGCTGTGGTGACAATCACTCGACAATCTTTCAGTCATACCATATCAGGTCTTCGATTTCTTTTGAATATTTGAAACAAAATGTTATTTAGGATGCGTTTTTCATCGTTTAACACGAGAGCTACTTGACCTTTTATTGATTATCCGGGGCATCATCAGTACTTGAGGAGAAGTTAGTATTTAGTGCGATCAACTTGACCACGGCGTTTGTACTTTTATGGCTGCAAGATAATTTTTACAGTGGGGCATTTCACATGATATATGTGCATATATTTAATTTTTCTCCTCCTCGGGTGCAGGATCTCAAGGGATAGCGGCGGGGAGAAAGAGCAGCCCGAGTCCGAAGTCAAGTCCTGCTGCCTCCCCCTCGGGCCCTGCGGTCCGGTCTGCTTTTGTCCCGCGGATACCATCCTCCAGTTCCGAGTTCACCGCAAGGAGCCTCGCAGACTCGATTGCCCAGTTGGGAGCCTCGCTCCGTGTGCCGCCTCCACCCCCGCCAACCCCTCTCTTGCCCCCAACCTTGTTCGACCTACCGCCGGGCCTCCTGCCTCATCCGTTCCTCTACTCCCGCCTGTATCTGCAAGGACATCTACCCGCGGGACTCCCAGCCTCTCATCCGACGGACCTTCGTCTGCCGAGCAGTGTTGCCAAAGAACATGCCAGTGATGCCAAAGAGGAAACGTCGAACCGTGATAAGCCGGAAGCGTCTAGGACAACTCAAGACGAACCGGAATATCCGGATCGGAAACGGCCGAAAGCTGACTCGGGTCTCAGGAACGGTACCCAGGAATCCAAGGCTACGACTGCGACTTCCGTCTGGAGGCCTTATTGATGTTCATTCGACGTACCATGTTTTTTTAAAAGCGGAAACTAGTCCTGTCTGTGTGTCATAAATGGGTTTTGAAAAAATCGTGCCAAATTTGACACTCTCTTCTCCGATCTGCCAAATATAGGCTCTACCTCACCGAGCTTCTTTTATCCTAATGTTGGAGATTGTTATTATGCGAATAAAATCGAATTCTCTGGAGACTGAGGAAGGGATTGATCCGGGAACGTGGCTTTTGTGAAGAGTTGCAATTAGGGGGGAGTAGCGCTGGAGTTTTGTGTGGAACCAAGCTTTAATTGAAAGCCAGGTCGTGTCGTAATGAGGGCTTGGGGGTGCCCTCATTACTATTTGGGGGGTGCCCTCATTACTGCGGCACTAGACGGTCTTTTCTTCCTTCTCCCTTCTTCTTCCCTTCGTCTCTTCTAGAAAACGATTTCCCTGCCCTCCAAAGGAGCTCCTTATATGAAATCCCTGCGACCCCATTACCAGCCCGACGCTTGGGTTCCTCCACTTTCATCTGGCCAATGTTTCCTTTGGAGGAATGAGATTTTCGCTCTTCAATCTCATGTGGTCATGGATTGAGAGAAAAAAAAATATTTTCCGTATTTTAATCTGGACTAGTGCTACATCGGGGTATTTTGCGTGAGAAGAGCGACAGGCTCGCGGTCTGAGCACAACTGCAAGCACAACCTTCTCCTGCTCGGTAAGCTTAGTTATTGATTTGAGCAACATTCTTCACATTTCAGCATACGTGCATTCAGAGTACGTCCGCTAGAGTCCTGCGCTTCCTTGCTTATCGGTTTTTCTTCGTGCCTCCGAGAGTCAGATTTTTTTTTTCTTTTTTCTTTTTCTCCCTTCCAGCAACCCAACCCAGTCGGACCATGAGGAATATGAGGAAAGGAAAGGGAGTCAGAAAAAAGGCAGGAGAGAGAGGGTTTCCAATATCCCCGCCATTGACAGGCCACTTGACCAATCCTCGGCGACTTCTCTTTTATTCCATTCCCCCCTTTTCCCTTCTCCACTTTCCCTTCTCCTTCTTCGTCCTCCTCCCTCCAACATCTTTAATTAAATTTCCTCGCCCCCACTCCTTCTGGCCTCCCTTTTCGAAGGGGATTCCATTGCCGAGGCTCTCCGATGACCGCTTCCTCTTTCTTTTTCATTAGGCATTCCTGTCATCTCCACTTACCGTTCCCCGGTGATAATGCTTGAAGCTCCGAGAATCCCCCTTGATATTGCCTTATGCCGACAGGCGCACCGTGCAGGGTGCCCTCACACTCATTCATTGTGAGTCCACTAAATTTTCTAGGGTTCGGAAAGGGACGTCAAGAGGCGCTCTCGCCCATTATGACGTCCCGTCTCAAGGACGAGCGTTCACGTATCACAAGTTAGGCCTATCCCTATTAAAGATAGATATTTTTGTGGGAGCATGCCTTGCCATCCACCTACTGCCTTGTCGCTTACATCAATCCCTTTTTTTGCTTCGTCCATGAAGGCACGAAGTCACTTGTTAAAGCTAACGACGGTAGGAGCAGTCACTACATCGTCACTTAACGCATTCTACGCATTAACTACCCGACAAGTAAAGAAGTCTTTCGCAAACCGAGTCTCACCTCGAGTTTACGCAACTTGAACCGGTTTCCTCTCGTTCTGCTGTTACCATCGAGCTGGAAAAATCTACCTCGCTCCGAGTTATCGATTCCCTTAATGATCTTGAAAGCCTGGATGAGGTCCCCCCTCGTTAGCCTTCTCTCGAGCAAGGACAGTCCCAACGTTTCTAAACGCTTCTCGTCGGAAAGTCCTCGTACCTCTTTTATCGTTTTTGTAGCTCGCCTCTGAACTCTCTCTCGAGTACCATTAGATCGCATTTATTTTCAGGCCCTCAAAATTGAACGCGGGACTCTAAATGAGGCCTAACCAGAGATGCACTTGATAAAAGAATAACGCGCGAGCCCTTCTTGGCATTGGAATGCTGGATGAAGCCTAAACTCATTACCTTGGCTACTGCCTCCTGCGCGTCTGAAGTGAACTTGAGTTTCTCGTCGATCGCGATCCCAACGCCTATCTCCGTTTGCCTCTTCCAGCTTTTCCTCGCCGAACGCGTTCGGAGGCCTATCTTTACTACGACCGATGTGAAGGACCCTGCATTTACTCATCGAATTTTACGGAGCCATTTTTTTCTCTCCACTCAAAATGAAGTACATCTTGAGTCTCTCCCTGTCTTCCTCCCTCCCCGAGAGAGAAACACATTTTCGAGTCTTTGGAAAAATTGTCGCTCTTACTCGTGAGCTCTCGACCTAAATCATTAAGGTAAACTGGGAATAGGAGCGGTCTCAGGACCGAACCCGTTGGGACTCCGCTGGGGACTCCTACAAATGCTGCCTCTTCTACATTTACAATACTCTGTTCTCTTCGGGCAGCCAGTTACATACCCAGTAACTCATCATACCTCGAATCCCGAGCGCCTCGAATATATTACCCCAAATCACCCGTCAACTCACATATGCCCCGTCAATTTTGTTTAGTGCGTTCTTCCAAGAATAAAATTCCATCGCGGCAAATCGAGCAAATCTGCTAATTGACGCATACGCTAAAGCTAAAGAAGCTCTCATCGCCTTTCATTTACTCTGCGTGCTAGATGTAATAAATTTATGGTAGAAAATGAAAAAATATTCATGAAGTCACATGAAGCTTGAAGCGATCGATATGACCTTTGAGAGCTAGTGGTTGATCGCAACTTGTGCTTTTGAATATAATTTTGCATAGAACAGAGCATTTGATCGCGGAAGACGAATCATGAATGGACGCGAGGAAACAAAAATAAAGCCTCTGGGCGGGTGCCCCGCGGTGCATACTTGCGGTAATCCGCAAGCTGGCGAGACGGTGCGGGCGGCCTGCATGGCAGGCTGTCTATATAAATTGTGGCTAACCGCAAAAGAATAAAATGACTTCATCGGACGAAATTTGGGTCAATTTTTGATCCTCTCTCAGTAAAAAAAAAAAACGGACCGCTGAGCGGGCGCTAAGTTTTACGACTGGGTGGCACGGGGCAGACCGGAAGCGAGGGTGCATCCTGATTTATAAGGGTGTCATCCGCTGCACCTCCATCGTAAACACCCTCGGAAGGAACAAGGGCACCTTTATGGATCCTACCCTCTATCTCTGTCTGGGTCCAATAAGGGCCAGGAAGTCTAAGGACGATCTTCCGGGGTCGTCTGAGCCATTTCGCATCGAAACCTACGAAAATCAGCGGCACATGCTAATTTGCAACAGATCCTACTTTGGATTTGTTGGCGAAATAATTTCTTCTGTCGACGATGGGACTTTGAGCAATCTGGCCTGCATTTAATTCTGAGGTGGACAAGTTATTTCGTACAAGTTTCCTCGGTTGAAGACATGAAAATCAACTCTAAATCTCTACGGATCCGAGCAAGAAACTCGGATTTTAAGTCAGGACTCAAGAAGATGGGTAAAAGTATTAAACAGGGTAGAGAGTTTAGAATAAAACTATAATATAAAGAAATAAAATGGAAAAATAAGGGCCAAGAGATAAAAATTCGAAGAAGCCTGCAGATACGTGAATAAAAATTAGAATAATTAATATTGAGAATAAATGGGGGATGAGATGCAACTGGAATGCAGTAGAAAATGAAAATAAAATAATTGAAAATAAGAGTTGACGTGATACTCTGCAGACAGACGAAAACGAACATATTAGAGCATCTTGGGTCATGGATCGGAATACCAGGTGTAAGGGTCACGCATGGATTCCGATTTCCAGGGGAACATGTTATTTCCTGGGGGCAAACGAGTCTGGGGAGAAAGGCGGCCATGCCCGCCCACATAACAGGGAAATGCTTCTGGGCTGGGGTGGAAAAAAAAAGAAGAGGCACATTCCCATGCTGTGTGTCCTTGAAGTCTAGAAAAAAAGACAACTTAAGAAAAAAACTCAGAGGGGAGGAGAAAGACGTTTTCGCCGAGATTAGTTCGTAGCCGTTGAGGGGTCTTCCCCGCTGGACAGGTTTACAACCCGGTGGTGGAGACGGATTGGTTGTAAAGACGTTACAAAAAAGAAAGAGGAGGCAGGTACGGGGGTGGAACACTCCTAATATTGTGGTTGCACCAATGCGACGCAAGGGGCCCTGGGATGTCTCTTTCCCTCTTCCTTCCAAGGAAAGGAATTGGGCCTCCCCCAATTCAGTATTTTATATGGGGGAGACAAGCTCGTTTCAATGAGGGTCTCAAGTGGGGTGTATTGAGGGGAGGATGGCGGTGGAGGTGCACCTGACCCGCATAAACTCGATGGGCAATTTAAATAATTCAACTTAGAAATATATATACATATTTTTAAAATAAATAATGTCTACCGATTAGAAATTCTGCGGAGAAATAACCTGTTAATGAGCGAATTCAGTAGATTGCTGCACTAAGTTTGGGATTCTGCGGAGCAATTTTCATGCAGAAAAGAAATGCCCTATATGTGCGGGATATTTCAAAATTTTGCGGGCATTTCAGTATACATCCTTCAATTTCGCAATCTGTCCTGAATAAACCAGTTTTGAGATCATAACAATGAAATAAACGAACGTTTGCGAGATGAGGTCCGAATATCTCCCGAATGTGAAAATGAAATAATCGAAAACCATTCCCACTGTGCTCTGCAGAATGCTTGATCATGGCCTCGTAATGGGGGATAGGTCGAGGAGCCGATGTGATTGGTATGAGGTGAAAGAGAGAGAGAATTGGGAGAGACACAAGGGAACCGTTAATATCCATTTCCTGTCTGCTCGCAATTTCCCTCGCCGATCCTGACTCCTTCCCCTCGTTATCGCGGAATCCTTTCCTTCACTGATCAAACCCAATACCCAAGCTCTTCTCTCCTCTTGGATTCTCTCCTTCCACAGAGCGATTTCCCTCAGTTACAGGCGTAGATTACACAAGTTCGACCACTCCTCCTCCTTCCCTCCTGAGTTCGATACGGTGTACGTTCGGTTCCCGTACCTCGACGCTCATAGTCTAATATTGTCAACCACGTCTGGTCGTGTCGTCTGCTCAATAGAGGAGGCAATATGTGAATCACGTAGCTAAGAAGACCCGGCATTCGGAAGTACCGATCATTCCCCGAGCTGTTGTCGTGGAGCCCCGATGGGATGACTCTCGCTGCCGTCCGAGTAGCTTTGGCGGCTCGTGCTCCAAGATTTTCTCGATTTCTCGTGTGGCCTTCCCGGAACAGTGTGACTCTCCGATGATTACTGTATCGTTCTGTGAGAATTATTAAAGAGTATTTATTTTGTTCAGAGATTCAAGATAATAAGACTATCGAAAGTAGGAGCGCATCCCCAACACTCCCATTCATCGTCCCTATTTCGATATGGCGACGCGGCTCAGTTTCGTCCTATTGAAGCAAGGAACATACTGGACAAAAATGAGAAGACTCGATAAATTTTCAAAAAGATTCAACAGACACTATGAGAAACCAAGAATTCAAACAGAATATCTGAACGATCCATTATCATGAAAATATGATTCTAAGGCCTAATTTACCTGTCGTTCATTGATAAAATTTACAGCCGCTTATGACAGCCAAAATAGACTTGGCCTAGTGCTACTCTTTCGGGAAGTCTAAAATTCTTGCGGTAAGATTCCTTTCAAGAAGTGCGTGCCTGCAGTTCTCTCGAGTCATGAAAGGAGCCTACCAGCGATTGAAACTCCATCTGTATACTCATAGCACTAACCTATTCTGACACCTGTTTCGAAACCAACTCGTTTTGTGTCCTTTTCTCTCGCTCTTCTCAAGAATTTGGTAAACTAATCAGCGCAAATAGCCAAAATTCGATACTCCATTCTGGTTATAAATAATATCGATGCATTTTCGTTATTCTCGTCTACTCCATAGGGCTGTCGCACGACACAACTCTTTTACGAATCGTTTGTTGACTCGGCTCTCCGGTCATGGATGCTTGCGGGTATATCGTGCCTCTCTGGAATATCTCTCCGTTGGTCATAGTGGTCAGCCAAGGAAAGACTGTGTCGAACAGGCTCTCATGTTAGATCTAATCTCGATACCGTCTCAAAGAAAATGCGAAACTTTAGCAGGATGCACTTCCGCAATTTCTTTGTAATATTTTTCAATTTAAAATAAAGCTCACGCGCAGTTCATTTTCTAAGTAAAAGTTTAGGTTCATCCTCTGCTTTCAATATGCACCATGAAATAGAAGGAGCTGAAACGTGAAAGCATCCACAGATGCTGTGATGAGCATTGAAACCAATGATGTAAGGAATACCTTATCGTTCTTGGTGAAAGGATTCACTACTTTAAAAGTATTATCTGATCCTGATTTTGGTACAGTCGAAGCTCTTATTCCTGCACACAAGGGGTTGCAAGAAGAAATGACTTTCGAAATTTATGGCCACGAGTGGAAGATTTATTCCATGCATTGTAGGAAAGGCAAAATGTAACAGTTACAATGCCCTATCACCGATTAAATGCATGTCTAACGTTTGCCTTTGACTCTTTTACTTTTTTTGGCACTGACGCATGAATAAAACGTGATCTACTGTTCGAAAACACAAGCGGGGACGTTCGTGCACAATTCCAAGTATTCACGTTTTGGACATTCCCGTTGTAAAGTCAGAAGTCCGTTTCATGTCCTTTACCAATCTTAGTTAAGTAAGAGGAGCCAGCGACTTTCAGATCTTCGCATTAACTCAACATGACCTTGAAGGAGGCAGAGACGCATTATTTCCTGGAGAACATATTTCTCTTTCCCTTCCCCCCTCTTTATTACCTACTTTTGGCAAAAAGAAAGCAGGGCATACAGATTCGGAAAATCCTCCTTCAATTTTCTCCAAACCTGTTAATTTCTTCCAAACATGACTCCAGCAGATTTGCGTTGCGTTTGATTTCTGCTTCATGATGCAGAATCATCGCCTACCTTTCTCTCTTGCGATGGTTCGTCCTAATTATTTTGGCCAAGATGAGCAGCAGGCTGTGTCGAAATGATGAACATGGGCTATCGAACTTAGGAACTCCCCTGTCGGACGCAGCCGTGAATGAAGGCTCATGCGTAAGGACAAACCTATCGAACTTGGAGAAATCTACGTTATACGAACATCTGACAGTAAGATGTGGAAACGCCCACGACTCACGATTTCGGCAAAACTATTAATCGCGAGTCGTGCGCGTTTCCACGCCAGAGAAGGATATTTCTGTTATGGCAGAAGACTACTCCGTATCATACCGTCATACTGGATTCAATTTAGCAATAGCCTAATTGTTTTTCCTTTTGAGGACATCTAGCTTCTTAAACATATGTAATTGTAAGATTGGAAGTTGCAGATGCTACTGCATGCGTTTTGGAAAGCCGCTTCAAACATTTCTTTTCAAACACTCAGAGGTACATAATCCTTGAAAATGCGGAAAAAGCATGGTGTTGCTTGGGCCATTTGGGAGCTATCAGGACTCGACATCAATTAAGGGAGTGCGAGGAAGGAAAATCTTGCCACATGGCCCGGCGACTTTCTCACCCTCCTGTACAAAACGTTCATTTACTTTTTATTTTACATGATTGCTTTAACTTCCAGCATTTGTTCTAGTTTCACTTCTTCTGTGGTCACATATATTTCATTTTCAATGTTTCGGTGAACGATGTTAATTTTAGACTTTTCATTCTCCGATTTCACTTGAACATTTGAGAGCTCGATTTCGAAAACTTCTGTTTTTGCTTCTTTTCAGCTGCACTCTTCCTGTTTGCCGATTTTTATATTTGTTTGAACGGTAAAGAAATTCGAGAGAATCGGGGGAAAGGGCCTGGGAATGCGAGTGGCCTTATATCGGGTTTGCACATGTCCGCTTGGTGCGAAAACCTATATCTTTGTCAAGAGAGCGAAGGGAAAATGAGTTGATGTTATGGCCGGGGGTGTGTCAATTTTCCCAGTGTGTCAGCGTCTGTCCCTCCAGACCGGGGTTGTTTGGTCTCACCGAGTGTTTATCCTCCCCTTTCCCCCCATACACGGATGGCCTTCCCTTATTTCATGATCCTCGGTGGGAAACTTGGTCCCCAGGGTGCCACTGTTATTTCGTGCAGGCCGTTCGTTTATGGGGAGCTTTCATGAGCTTCCAGAGTAATTTCGCTTCGTTGCGTTTTCCAGATCATATCATGTGCTGATGACTGCATCATATTCAGAGAAATCTATCAGGGTTGTTCCATAAGTTTTCGAACTTCAGTATATCAAGAAACATGATTTATTGCAAACTTCTTCAACTTCCCGAAGCATCTTCCATCAGCAGATTTGAATGGTTCCATTCCATTTTATCCGTCAACTAAATGCGTAAATTTGACGCATCCTAAGCATTCAAATTATCTTATGTCAAGTAAGCGCTCGTAGTGCTACTAGACTTTTGGCTTCTTTTTTTTTACCGGACACAAATAGTAAAAATAAAAATACCGAAGCGAGAGAATAAAAATAGCATGAAATAAAGAAATGTTTTCCTTAGAAGGGCGATGCATGGACGAGGTGTTCCATTCCTCCATCCATTTCATTCCATTTCCACCCAGATCTTTGAGAAGAAAGCAGCTGAAAATCCCCGGGAATCTGAAGAGCCAAGGGGCTCAGTCATTACATATGGGTGGAGGAATGTTTAGAACGGAGGTCATAAATATTCCTCCTCACGTCCATCGTCGGACACCGGGATCAGTTTCTCCGACGAGAGAGAAAAGGGGTTTTTCCTTCGGCCCCAAATACATGCATGCATATGTGTCTCAGTCGTCTTTATTTTCCTCCAAGGTCAGCCGAAACATGTGTCTTGTCGAAGGGGACATCTGCATCTCTTTCTCGAGGATTCCACAAGCTGCCAACCCCCTGGATTCGACCATTTGGGACCCAGTGACACTGGGCAGAGACCTTCAAGGGTAACCAATAAGAAACCGGGAAGAAAACTGAAGGTAAACATTAGAAATGCCACAGGTCTTACCCCACTGCATGGAGAAGCCAGCTCTCAAGCAGCCTTCAAAGGCCTAACGATGTTGCAAATAAAGGGTCATGCTCTCCACTTTGGTATAGAATAGGTTTTCATCAAACATGGAGTCTATCTCGTGACTCGATGCTAATATTGAAGGTTCAGCAATATCCTGCTTTAACTCTGTAACTATCAGAACCCGGATGGTCATGTGTTTAACACTTTGTTTCATCTCTTCCTTCCAAAAATATATCTTCGAAGTACTTTGCCTCATATCTATCACGTGTCTTCATGAAAGTACACGGAGTATCAGGCTTTTCAAGTTCACGGTGCAGCCTATACAATGGCTAAATTTTTTTTATTTCGGTGTCCATTGGACTCAAAACGGTTGTTTAAGGGTTAAACTAAAATGAGAATGCTGCCCAAAGAGACCGGATATCGTGCAGCATATTTTTTATTTAAAAAATTCTGCTTTGGGCGCGTGAACACGAGGAAACAACTGAGACTCAACAAATGCTTTCCGGGTAGAACCGCATGTAACGCATACACGGTAAGAGTTGAAAGTCTTCGCTGGTAGTCATCCGCTCGAAGAAAACACTCTGGTAATAATCAAGTATTTCAAGTAATTATTAATAATGTTGAGGGAAAAGGTCCGGTATTGAAATGAGATGCATGCAATGGATTCACATTGAAATTTTTATAACATTGGGATTTGACGAGCACAATAAAACGGTCTAAGAACTGTCACTTGCACACGTAACTCAATTTTGAATATGCATATTGCAAAGTCCAGTTCACAATCAAGTGCTGAAAAGAGAACGAAATTGCGATTTATGACACCCTCATAATAGATAATATTTGAATGCACGGACTCGTTCTATTTTCCTCCAAGTCAGTCAAAATGTAGCGATTCTTTTCGTATGGATATGCCAGGAGCCACAACCACTGCAGATGGTTTGGAAGCAATTGGAGTGGCAATGGTGGGGGAGAAAAAGAGAGCCCACAGGATGAGAGTCATAAAGCCATTAGGCACCCAGGCCATGGGAGGAGGGAAAAGCCTCAAAATCCGACACATGTGTGAAGCCCTCACTTCATTTCAGGCTCATTGCAATGGGGAATATCCCTCACTTGTCCCATTAGAAGTAGAGCTCCAATTGATGCCTTCCTCAATTCTGAAAGAAATCCTGGAAGACTGCATAAGGATCTTCTGTTCATTTTTTATGTCCAATTGAAGGCGTTAGAAGACTATTGTCAAATGACAACAGCTTTCCTCTATTGAGAACGTTCGCGAGAGAGATCTTGTTTCCGATGATGGCACGATTGAACACTCATGGGTGAGCAGACGACGCGAATGACGCGTTTCCAAGGAATACAAATGGAATGGGGGAAAAAGCACAGACTGACACCTCACGGCTATACTCGAAAGCTTAGTTATCGATTACCATCCATCGATGTCGCTGGCCACCTCTTCAGGATTCAACCAGGAATAAGCAATGACCAGCGTAGATTTGAAACATGAACAAAATATAAATAGGGCAGGAAAAGGTGCACTAAAAGTTCAATTTCTCTTGAAAAAACCCTTCACGAATGACCCACTTGTTGTTATCATGAACCTGAAAGGACAAATGACCACATCATTTACCACATGATCATGTACCATAGGAGTTCGTAAATGCATAATTAAGAAATTAATGTACAAAGAAGGAGATTTTAACCAGACTGGAGTGATTTGCACTCGCATCCGTGGAAGGAATATGATTTTCGTGAAAGTCTCTTCACTTGTTCGGCCATTCTCGTATTAACTCATATAGTCCCAACTTTTTTCTGTGGAATATCTAAAAACCTTTATTGGGTTTAATTGACTTGGATTATTGAATGTCCGCAATCGATTTTAAAAAAAATGGTAGAATAAGGAAGAGTTCTGCTTAGCGGCAATGACTTTCATTTTAGAAATTTTTAATATTCATCGCAGAAAATTTTTTTCTTCTTCCAAAGTTGCCAACCTGTAAGTAGGGCGATGGGACGAAATGGGTTATTAAGGATAGTTTTGCCCTACTGTCCCATGCTCCAACTGAGTTTTTTTTTACCCTCTTCATCTTTTCAGGTCAGTACGCCTTAAATCAGACGATGAGTATCTGAAGGGACAATTGAGAAGGAAAAAAAAACATAGGCAACCACAAAGAGCGTGTCGGGGAAAAATAAAAATGAATGCGTAATGAGAATGCAAAAGAAGCATCGCAGCCTTGTGAGACTAGAAAACATAGTTGAAGTCCGAGACGAATAACAGAAAGAAGAGATGTTAAGGGTTTACCATCTGGTGAGATTCGGGAAATGATAGCAGAACTGGAAGATGATCCAGTTTCTGGCGATGCAGGCCGTTGAATTTTGGTTGGCTATAGCAATCAGTGTCCAATCCACGAAAGTCGTCACATCCATCATGAACGCCTTCAAAGGAAACTGGAAAGGAAACATGGAAAAGAATCTTAAGACTATGCAATGAGACATGACGTTCCAGTCCCTTTTTATTATGGACATGGAGAACTGGGACGTAATGATGGAATAGTGATATCGGCAATGAGGAAGGTGAAGACCTCGTCTCCTCCGTCTTCCACCAGTTTTTTTTTTTTTCATAGTGCATTGTCATAGTTACTTCGGAATGTTTCTTCAGCCACGCAGAGCAGCGGAAAAGCATTCCGGGAAGCCATTCGAAAGATGTACTCATGTACGACCCCACCATTATCCTCTTTTTTTTTTCTCCAAATTTCATGATTCTAAATTTAAAATTAATGGAAGAATGAGGTTGGTATTTTAGCCAGGTAATCCACGCGAAGAAAGGATGAAAAAAGTATGAAAAATATTTCCAAAGACATGATCAGTAATATGAAATAATAGAGAATATATGTTTAACATGAATAATGGTTCAAAATATGGGATAAGATCTGAAGACGTTTAAAAGAAAAGTAATCAATGTTACTTATTGTTTCGGTTTGTTAGGAACTAGCACATAATAAATTCTTTAATAACATGTAAACGGGAAATTCTATGGGGATTTAGGCCTATAATGTCACCAGCGTGTGCACGACTGAAGCCAACTTTGTTCGTACAACCACATTTTGGTTATGAATTTCTTTTATTCTAATAATTTCAAATTCTTTTGACATCATTATTCTTAAATTAGGATCAAGTTTATTTAGTTCCCTTTTCACAGCCACGTGTTTGCTTCGTTACACAATTTACAGGTGGATCATTCCACCTGTAAGTGAATTATCTGTATTCCACTATCTCAGAATTCCTTTAGATGTGGAATGTAGTCGGATTGTGGTGAGGATATATAGATACTTACAGCCAGAATTGTATGCATCCGCGGCAAAAGAAGGCCTGAGTTTGAAAAGCCTGAGCAAAACTAGGTAGTGGTTTGAAATGTACCACAACGAAAAAATGTTCACGTGACTTCTCAAACGTAATGACAAGTGCTACCAACTCTGGTTCGTGATTTGGGTGGTAGATGTTCAGCCTCTTTTTAACCCTCTATGACGACCCAAATTAATTTATTGAAGGGGAAAATAATTTTTTACCTAAATTCGCTATACAGAAGCGCAGCGTCCGTCACGTTACCGAGTTCCGGGAGTACTGTTAATTTCAGCAAGCATGCATAACGTTGCGGCACTCTGCGGTAGACAACATTTTCTTTCGAAGCTATTTTTCACAGCCACGTGCTAAAAGACAGGCTCAGTATCTTTCGGCCGACGTCACTCGGCCACGACTTTAGCCACAAACATAATAAGGAATTCTCTTCCACGATATGCCTATATCAACTGTGTACGTAAAACAGCAATGAAATGGAAATAAAAAAGGAAATTCATACTTCCTGCGACATTCTATGTTTTTCCTTCGTACGAGATCTAATGGCTCACCTTATCGACCTGGAGCCATTTTTTTGCGCCGAGAGGGCTGGAAAATATGTTCGTTTTCACTCCACCTGGAAATAATATGGTGACCTTCATCCCGTGCCTGTCCTCCTCCACTCGGAGGGAGTCGTAATATCCCTACGGAAGAAAGAATAGAGATTTCTCCTTAATTTTCCTTATCGTGAAGATTCGGAACCAGACATCGCGTATATTTTGCAATAAATTCTCAGTTGATGCCGTAATTGCTTTTGAGATATAGCAAAATAACTTTCTTGAAAAAAAAGTAAAGCAAAGCAACTGCTGAAGGAAGCTGCAAAGGATAAAAATAATATGTAGGAACACATTGGCTGATCGATATGGTCTTTCACCAATGGTCTTTTACTAATAAAAGTACGTTGAAAGAACTTGGAAGGAAATCCTTCTAAAAATTTTATTTTGAAGGCAAAGAGGTCAAAAAAGACAATTTTCAACCGATTGAATCAACTTGAAGTCATTGATATTTTCAGAAAATCATCGGGAACCGTAATACCAGCGAGGGTGAATGAATATAATTTAATGAATATAATTTATCATCTAATGGAAACATGCTCACAAAATGACGCACATGGTTTTACGTTTTTCCAGCACTATACTTGAAATTATGCTGAGCTGTGTGTCACGCAATGTCAGAAGATGCGCTAGAAACAAAGCACGCCATTTCTTATTCCACTTCAAGACTTTTTTGAATGAACACAAAAAGGCTTTCCTATGAGTCATTCCGTATGAAGCCAACACAGCCATGAACCTCACTCGCTCTGATTAGTCCTTGTAGCGCCAGAGTCGATTAAATCGACGCTTGGAATTTCGTTTAAAAGTGCCAGAGTCAATGGCAATAAAAGGATTAAGAAATGTATTTCGCCAGAGCGCTTGATCGTGTTTATCTTCTCACTTTAACTCATCTAGTCATTACGAACAGATCCAATTCCGTAGGGCAACGATTTTCAACCTGTGTGCGGCAAACAGGAGTAGCGTAAAAGACCGATAAGTTTGTCGGGGAGGGGCACTTTTTGTAATGGTCTGTCACCAAAAGGGGCAAGAAGACCAGAATAATATTATACTCTACTTCCTCTTCCTCTATTGGAGGAACACTTTATGGAGTGGGCAGGAAACCTCTTCTCCAAATCCGTTTTGTCACTACTGACTACAGCTTATGAGATAAATTAAATTTGTGCACCTGAAATTTACAACATGAATCAATTTTGATCAAAACTGACTGATATTACGCATTCCAGGAATCCAACTTAATCAAGAGAATGCACATCGAGGAGGAATGCCAAGGTCAATGCTGTTGTCGTAACGTATGATATGTCTTGGCCAACGCATTTGCATGTCTACCTTCTATTATTCTTGGCATATAACATTTAAAAATGCAAGTTCAACTCCTTTTTGATCATTAAAAACGGCCCGCGTGGGGTCACATAAAATATTGAGCCATGTCTTCATTTTCTGTGCTATCAGAGGCAGGCATCACATTGAAAGTGAAAAAAATCAAGTTTGAATTAAATGCCGAAGATTTTGCTCTGTGATTTTCATCTCTCGTCATTTCATCATTAGAACATATGCGAAGACACATTTTCAGTTTATCCAAGGAACTGGGGAAAGCCAACATGATACTCCACATGTGGATACAACAGTTCAACCGATGCAAGATGATAGTTCTACAAAGACCTGGCCTGGAAATTGGAGCTTTAGTAAGTGGAGGTTCCATACAAAGCCAATCCAAGAAACTGGGGCACGGTTCCCTTAAGGGCGAAAAAAGACAACAATGGAATAGTGTTGACCGGCCGGGGAATCTCAACTCGCTTTGTGAAAGGGAAATTAAAGTTGCTCGAAAGTCACTCGACTCGAAAGAGAATCGCCTTTGCATGCTGGAAGCACGATGATGTTCCCTCATACTTACCCAAATGGCCTGTTTGGAGGCGCAATAGGCGGAGGAAGTGGGGGTGGAGACAATGGCAAGAACACTGGATGGCACGACGATATGTCCTGCTTTCCTCTGCCTGAAATGGGGCAATAAGGCCTTGGCAAGCCCAATATTACCGAAGAAGTTCACTTCAAACAATCTCCTAACGATTTCCCATGTAGATTCAAACACCGTCTGGGATGCCGAAAGTCCTGCGTTGTTCACTAGGATATCTACCTGAGAAAAAAAATGTAATAGAACTATATAAAACAGAATGTGAAAAAAGCACATACTTTGATTGAGGAAATTGGAGCTAACACTAGTGTTGCAACTGCACCTGGCAGTAATCATGGTGACCTATAACAGAGTTAGTAATCACAGTTCTAGTGAGGTTTTCATCGTACCCCAGGTAGCAAGGAATGCCTACGAGCGTCCGTTGGATACGGATGTACGGAGATCTGCTGGATGTCCGCAGGAAATATCCAACGGATATCCCAATGCAATGCTTTGAGGACATCTGCTGGATATACCCTAGAAATTTTCAAGGGGTGAAACTTGCATGCACATGAATAGTCATCGTACACAAAATAGAAATGTTTAATTCGTCTCTTTTTATCTGTATCTATAAGCCTACTCAGGGGAAACGGCACCGTTTCCCCAGGAAGTTAGAATATTGAAGTTAGTGCTATAATGAATGTCCCTTTTGGTCCCTAAAAGGATCACCCGTCACAGTTTCCCAATTTGTGTTATGCTCCTCATCGCCAAGGGTGATGTGAGTTTATACAAGAAGGATACCCCTGGAGTAATGCCACAAGGTGAACTGTCCTTTCTCCATGCACGGCGCAAGAATTTCCAGGAGTCTCCTTGAGCTGAGTTTCCTCTCATCGACAAGTTTATCAATGAAGTCCAATTTATTAGGTCTGGGAAAAAGTATCCGGAACTTTTCGACTCATATCTTTGACCCCCTGTAACTTTTCATGCAACAAACATTATCAATCAAAATAATCTCCCTCACAATCTATAACTTTTTCCCATCTTTCCTTAAGAGAATCGATTCCTCTCTCCTAAAACACCGCATCCCGTGAGCCAAAGAAACCATCAAGTGCGTTTTTGAGTGCACCTTCGTTCGGGAACTGCTTCTTGCACATGAAGTTGTCCAGCGACCTGAATAGGTAGTAGTCCGATGGTGCAACGTCCGGTGAATACGGTGGATGCGGCAGAACTTGCCAGTCGAGGTCCTTCA